>CAJUYH010002752.1:0-37618 GCA_910591685.1 Galerucella tenella
GGGGTGCCAACTGTTTTGAGCTGTCTAAATTGTGAGGCCCCTCTTAACAGACTACTAATAAAATCTCTAGAATACAAAAAATAGCCATTACAATTTTTGTAGGCATTGGGGGTGCTTTCAATAATGCATCTACATTGTCAATTACCAAAGCTCTAGAAATAAAAGGGGTACCACTCCTGTGTCAGTGGTTAAATGCCAGTTTGGAAAAAAGGGTTATATCATCCATTGGCGAGACCACTCTCACAGCTAGAGCAGGCAGGGTTTGTCCACAAGGCGGAGTGTTACCGCCAACCTCTAGGTGGGCTATCTAACTACTGAAGAGGTTGAGACATGTATTGTTTAGGGTATGACGATGATCTTGCGAACAGTGTATCAAGAGAAGGAACTAACTGTAAACCCTCTTTAAACCACCACGATAGTTATTTTTACCGAGAAGAGAGTACTGAGAAAACTGAAGTCACCATGTTCTTGATAGGGTGAAATTTCCAATCGCACAAGATGCTAAATATTAGAATAGATTATTAAATAAAATGATAAAATAAAATATCGATCTTTTTGAAATTTATTTTATATACAGGGTGTAGCAATACACTCCTTCAACTAGTTTGTTTCTTTTCCATTTGATCATGCATTGAACAGATAGCGCACAATACTGCTGACAGCATCACTCAGTAGTTTTTCAATACTATGCTGTTTAAATGACCAAGGAATTTATATTTTTCATAGTTTTGGCAACTCCTCTACTTAAGTATTTCTGTGTATAAATAACTCAACATTGAAAATGCGTACTTTAAAAAAATTAAAATATGCAGTCAATATTTGAAAATTTTATCGTAAGCCATATGGTAAATAGAAATTTTTACAAACAAAAATCCCCTATAAAAACGTTATCGCACGTCAATGATAAATGTAAAAATTTCGGATTATTAAACTGCACTAGGCACAATCCGCCCCTGGATTTCTGTTGAGTGATGTAGATTTATTTATAGGTACTGTCAAACACATCAATGTTCGTAAACAATCATCACAATTTTATAGTGTTTCAATGTATACATATAGTTTGTAAATTATGTAGGTACTTAAATACAAAATTTTTTATTTCCAAACTTTAAATGCCTGTAACCCCAAAACTATGGAGACTATAGACTAATTATTAATAGTACATTGTTTACCAAGTAGGAAAAGCCCAACATTCCTGGACGACTGTGAAGATATCTAAGTCGAGGCACAAGCTATACTATTTTCCGCAAATCGCTTAAAACTCGACAGATATTAAGTAATTTTAAAAGTACTTAATTGCGAATAATTTTGTTCACAAATAAATGGTGCTTTTAAATCTCTATGTTTTAAATTCGTAATGACTGGGTCACTATGGAAACGTATTTATGTTGAATTGTCCAACTTGACGCATATAAATTTAATTGCTGGAGTTCTCCAAAGTAAAATGACAAGTGATGATGAATTTTCCATTACTGGGACTCCGCCAGAGCTGTTTGAGGCAGTGAACACACTATTGCCAAACAATAAAAAAAAATACGAATATTCATATACAGTGCTATTCAAAAGTCCCCTCCCCCCCTCGTATCTTTTGAGCGGCTACACTTACATTAATAAAATTTGGAGGGTGAAAATAAAGTGTTGTAAACTTCTCTACGAATGGGAACAGGTGACGTAATAGTAATAGATGACGTCACAGTGCCACTCTGGCCAATAATTTTAAATATAGGACCTTATGGAAAGTGATATCTCGTTTGAAAGGCATTGAGATTGGTTACATAGCCATATTATTCTTATAGCAAGTGTTCGAAATGTGCTCCGTCTACTTCCTGACAGTAATACATCCTATTAGTAAACTCTTGTCGTACTCGTTCGAATGTGTCAGCTGAAATTGCATTGCATTCTTCAATAATTTTTTCTTTCAAAACGCCAATGCTATCTGGTGCCGTAGTATAAACCTTGGATTTCAAGAAAAAAATCTAATGGTATCAGATCTGGTGACCGAGATGGCCATTCTATAGGACCTCGCCGGCCGATCCATCTACCTACCTCGATATTCTTCATCCAGGTAACGTCTTACTGCACCATAATAATGTGCAGGAGCACCATCTCGTTGAAATGTTATTTCCAGATGGCCGAATTCATCTGGATTATCTTCCAGAATTTCAAGAATTAACGGCTCAATTGCATTTTGTAACATCTCCAGATACACTTCACCGCTTAAATTTGAATTTAGGAAGACAGGACCAACTATGTGGTTTCCCAAAATACCTGCCCAAACATTGACTTTTTCTGGAAATTGGGTATGTTGTTCACGAAAGGTGTGAGGATTTGTGTCACTCCAATACCTTACATTTTGTGTATTCACATTTCCATTGAGGCAAACAGTACTTTTGTCGCTAAAACAAATTGTTTTTGTGTAATGTGGGTTTTGACTAATTTTATTTGTCATACATCCACACAATTCGAGTGTTCTGTCGGGGTCGTCATCCTAAAGGTGGTGCACCATTTTTAACTTGTATGGATGAAATGTATTTTTAGCCAATACTCTCTGTACTGCACTTTTACTTACTTCACAGATAGACGCAACTTTAGTTGAAGAGGAAGTAGGGTTTACTACCATTTCAGCAACTAACATATCAATATTTTTATCATCACTAAATGTTGGTCGACCAGATCGTTTGGCATCTTGAACACTATATACCTGTTGCTTGTGAAGAAGCTCCCTCAAATAAGTTCTCGAGATAGGGCGATCTGGGTATCTCTCATTAAATAAACGTTCCGCTTCATGGAGATTCTTTCTAGATTCACCAATTATTAAGATAGCTGCTACTTTGTCGGCTTGAGTACGTACCATTTTGCCTATGTAAACTCTTAAACGTCTCGTTAAACAATAATAAAATTAAATATTTAAGCTATTTAGAAAAACGTTGCAAAGCAACAAATACTATTAAATTAAAAACGTCAATTTTTTTGACAACTAACCAGAGGCGGACTGAAAAATCTTCAATATTTAAATGTGAAATAATAATTTTGATATCTATTTAATTTATCCGTCAAAATTAGTTTAAACCCAAACAAAATTAATATGGCTATGTAGCCAATGTCAATGCCTTTCAAACGAGATATCACTTGCCATAAGGTCCAATTTAAAATTATTGGCCAGAGTGGCACTGTGACGTCATCTATTACTATTACGTCACCTGTTACCATTCGTAGACGAGTTTACAACACTTAATTTTCACCCTTCAAATTGTATTAATCAAAGTGTAGCCGTTCAAAAGATACGAGGGGGGAGGGGACTTTTGAATAGCACTGTATATACTACTGTAAGGACGTTTTATTTGTCTGAAATGTCAACATTTCTTAGCGATTTTTGGAAAAAAAATGGTTCGAACTTTTAACTTTTTCTACGAACGTCCAGCACTTCCGTCCCTGTATCGGCATTCTTTAGGACCGGCTGAAACATCTGCCCGGGGTAGGTGCCCCCGAATTTGCTTCCCTCTTTTAGATCCGGAATTGAACTCATCCTTATACTTGAATAGTATTAAAAAAGAAACATCTATGAACGGTAAAGTATAGGATCGAAGTATGGTATAATTGGTGTTTCATTTTTCAATAAATTTTATGGAACAAAAAAGTAAATATATATGCTTTATTGAAAAAAAATTTTATACTGCTTAACAAGCTAAGTAACCCCCATCGATAGGTAAACATGTACCAGTGATCATGCTAGCTTTATCACTCAACAAATATGTAACGGCATCGACAACTTCATGTACTTCTCCGAATCGTCTCAATGGAATTTTTTCCAGCATAGGTTTTGCTACAGAAGGATCGGACCAACCAAGTTTTCCCATGTCCGTCATAATAACGGTGGGATTCACTGCATTAACTCTGATATTTTCGGGTCCATATTCTAAAGCAGCAGCTCTTGTAAAAGCATCGACTGCTCCCTTTGAGGCACAATAAACAGCGTGGTTATTTAAACCTGCCTTAGAGGCTTGAGAAGAAACATTAACAATGGCCCCAGGTGATTTACGACAGCGAAGATTTTGTATTACAATTTTTGTGGCATTGATTAATGCTTTCACGTTGATGGAAAATACTTTGTCTACATCTTCTTCTTTGACTTCTGTTAGCGGACCTAATATCGCCAAGCCAGCGTTGTTTACAAGAAGATCTAGTGGTCCTATGTTATTTAATACTTTTTCTGTCGTCTTCCAATCTGAAAGATCCACTGCGATTGTAGTAATAGACGGTACTTCTTCTTGTAACGTTTGTAAAAGCTGAGCGTTTCTTGCTACTGCAATAACATTAGCTTGACACTTAACTAGCTGTTTAACAATATCTCTACCGATTCCTTGACTCGCACCGGTCACTAAGGCTGTTTTTCCTTTGAAATTAATCTCCATTTTGTTGTTAATATAATGACACAAAAGAAGAGTATACTTTAGTTAACGTTTTCGCTAGACTATTTTGAAAGTTACATTCAAAATTTCGTAGTAACATGTACAAGGTTACCTAAGCGATAAGGTTATTGAAGCAATAAAAACGATATTGTTACCATAGTCGCGTATAAAACGAATTTCAGGAAGGACAAAATAAATTACAATCAATTCTTCACATTATAATGACAATAAACGTTGATAAATTTGTGTCTGTTCCATGAATCCCCATTAGCATACTGCTGCAATATTTAAATTACATTTATTATGAATTACGAAATATAAATATGTTTTATCATTATTGGATCTAAAAAGCTTTAATTTAATAAACTGATGCCCAATTTCACCAACCATTTCCTAAAGTTAGGTAATACCTAAATCAGATTTTGGAATTGCTAAGTGAAATTTTCGTTATACCACGCGCTAAGAATTACTTGAGAGTGACAATATTGGTTATTTTCTATCATGTTTAGGCGTTTCTTAGCGCATGGTGAAACGTAAATTCTATTTTGTCATTCCAAAATCTGATCTAGGTATTACCTAACTTTAGGAAATGGTTGGTGAAATTGGGCATTATAGTCGAAGTGCCTGCCAAGTGCGAATCTACAGTAGCGTATATAAGGGGGGGTTTTGGGGATTGAAACCAGCAAAAATATACAATAAAGGTACAATCATTTTTGGAACTTTAGTTCTTTACGCCAGGTTATGTTTGAGCGACCGGGGGTCGCGACGCAAAAGATCTGACCGTTACGCGTTACGTTACGCTACCTTATGTTACGTTGCTTCGTTATGTGCCTTGCTTGCGTGCTTGTGCTCTCTCCTTAGTCTCTCTCTCGTTTACGAAGCAGCGATTCATATGCTGCGGCCGGGATTCGAACCCAGGCCGCCCACGTGGAAGGCGAGCATTCTACCACTGAACCACCGACGCTATATTAAAATTCTATGCAAAGCTGGTATTCGCAGTGCTGGTGATCTACTTGAATTTGTTCGGATAAATTTTTACTATTATTTCCATAATTTTTTTGCGCGATTGATCTTTTTTGTTTATTTACAGCATCGGTTGTCAAAATGACTGAGGATTAAGGGGTCTAGCACATTTACTTTTCGAAATACAGGGTGTTGAAATTTTGAAAACTTGAATGTTTTAATTCGATAACTTTAAAATAGATGGATAAATTGATTTGACATTTGGCAGGTTGTTTTTAAATGTAAAAGGGCATATTTTGATAGAAATAGTAGTTTGTGCAACTAGTGTGGATATGATGGCCATATCGCACAAGGACGGCACGACGCCGTAGGCGGTGTGCTCAATCGTTCAAGTGCGATATGGACAATCCACACGAGTCGAACAGCATATTTTTTCTACGACCCACTTAAGAAAAAATCTAGAAAATAAAAATTTAACAATTCAATTTTATGTTTCCACTAATTTTTTTGTGGTAAATGTACAGTCATTGAATGTCCAATTTGTATAACGCTACGGTTTCCCTTTTTAAATATACGATGCTGTTATAAGTAGATGTTGCCAGTCGGACTCCCTCATGAAGGGTACCGTACCATTATCTGTAATAATGAATATTTTGCTAAATATTTCAAACGTCCACCTGTTGTCATCAAGCAGAATAATTATTTAAAAATAAAATTAACAATAAAAAAAACTTTCTCACGGGGAATCGAACCCGGGTCTACCGCGTGAGAGTCTGGTATGCTTACTACTCGACCACCAAAGAATATGCAAATCGTTTATCTATAACGTCAAATGTATTACATAATTTTTGCTTAAAAGGAACTAAAGTTCCTACCGTGTGTCCCGCAACACGTTTTATCTTTTTTTTTATTATCATACTGCCTTCGGCGTCGCCTTCAATAAAGCTTTCCCCTTCTAAACCGATCAGTTAAAAAACCCCAACCCCCCCATGTAAAAGCTATAGCTACGTGACTGCTTCAGAGAATTATTAAAAGGGCGATGTTATAATTATTATATAGCAATATCCTGAAGGTAAAAGACATTTATTCACACATAATTTCAAATCCCAGTTGTCATTTTTTAGGAATAACAATTTACGTTACAATATCAGGAAGAAGTGTTTCGCAGGTCGAGGCAAACAGATTAAAAGAGCGATGTCGGAACCACGACTATGATTAAAATATAGTAAATGATTAACGGCTCTTCTTCCATTAATATGCAGCAAGATTAAACGTCCAGGAACAATATTGTAGATACTACCATGGTGTAATAGAGAAGAAGGTGTGCTCCCACGTCATGTTCTGCGCACCTTCCAAAACGCCGCCATATTGCCAATCATATGTTTAATATTTTCAATGACTGTCATAACTATAACCTACACAACCAAATGTTACTTGTTGTAACTCTAAGAGTTCATCCATACCTCAAATGTGGTTAGAATCCAAATAAAGGGTTCAATGAAACTCAAAGTCAAACCACAATATATTTAATGTCCGTTTTGACTCAAAACTTGCAACTAGTTTCGGTAACAATAACCATCATCAGGCTATAACAAAACATATATACTTAGCCCCTTGGGCTTTCCATAGTTAAACGTGACAATATCGAATGTTTTCAAATAGCAAATTTTGAATAAACTGGCGACGTCTATTGACAGTTGCTAAGATGTTGCTAGGGAAGCCGTGCGATTTACTTTTCAGCTGTGCGTTTTTTTTGCCGTGCGTAATAGACATCATTACATTGATGCCGATTGTGTGTTATTGACTGATTACAGGGGGGGTCGTAGGTAAAAATGATAACTCATACCAAAGTACCTATTATACTTTATTATATAAAAAGTCATTCTGACATTCAGAAACAAAAACCTTGTTTTACATATATGGCATTGCTAACGCATGTGATTTATTAAACAAATCTAGAAGGTATAGATAAGTATTATTCAAACGACAAACCAGTCATTTATTAGTATTACCACAATTAAGCAATAAATATTAGTACCCAGTTGATGATTTTATGATCATGAAATCTCAACGAGCGAGCTATGTATACTATACAAATGAATTCAAAAAACACTGATTCGTCACTAGATGACATTTTTACACCAAAATGATCAACTATTAAGTTATACTGAATTTAAAAAAAAACTGAAATGTGTTGTCCCCACGTTTCAATGCTCTAATCCAACAGGCTCTACGCTCTTTTGATAATGCATCTAATAATTCACCCTTTCTTTCAACGATGATGGGGTTCTGAATAATCGTACATTGTCCTTTTTTCTTCTCTTTGGACATCCAACAACCGAACGAAACGACGACATGGTACTTAAATTTATCCACACAATCTTCATATAACGACAACATACAGATTGCAAAAAGTCTATTCGATAGTCGAGTGTATTATAAATTTTTGTAATCCTCTTGTAGATGAGAATCCAACAATAATGACGTATTCTATTTAAAAAATTGGGTTGGGTACGATTATAGGTGGAGGATTAAGTCATAACGTCTACATACGAGCAAAAATACGTTCCCTTTTATATAGTTTTTGACGTGTTTTTTATTTTTTTCCATAATAGTGACACCTTGAGAATTACGCAGTTCGGATAATTTTCATTGGAATGCTCTGTATAACGTATTTACTTACGTCAAACATTTTGTGTAAATATTATTATACAAACATATAATGTGATACAATATTTATTCCGCCAGCAATTATAATACTTTTTGAACATAAATTCATACAATGGCAATGGGAAACATTCTTGCTGAATATAATATAGTTTTTATATTTTTTATTGATCCGCCTATGGATAATTTACTACATTATTAGTCAAAGAATTATGTTTATGGACTTGGTAAGTGATACTGTTGTCTCATATCAACGAATAATAATATAATTATTCGGTGCTCATATACCGGGTGTCCCAAGTTATCGTATACAGGCAAATATCTCGCTTATTTGACAAGATAATTAATAAATAAAAAAACTGCATTGAATGGCATTGATGTACCTTCCTAATGACTTTTAATGTTTTATATGTATATTTGGAATACAACGATAGCACATACTTGGTATTTTTTTCAATTAATACTAACAAAAGCATCAATATTTCATGAAGTATGGATTTTAACTAAAATACATCTGATGAGATTTGGGGTCATGTAAGGAATCATCGTTTTTGGCATGCTTCATGATAACAGACAAAAAAATCCGAGTCGAAGACGTGGATTTTTGCCCTGCATGAATGCATTTTGTCAAAAAAATATTACTTTGCTTTGTTTTTTCGATTTTTTTTTCACAGAAAAAATTAGATGCAAAATACTATTTCATGAGTGACAGATTATTCTGCATACATACACATAGCTCACAAAACATACTACCTGTTATGCATGCATACATAATAAATATGTAGGTATATAGGTATTAATTTGAAAACTGAGCACCTGAAAATATCGAAAGCTCCTGATAAGTCGCTGAAGACTTCACTTTGGGCTCAATTTGTAGATCACGGCAGGTGTTTTTAAAAGAGAAAAAACTTAACGCGATTGAGTTTACGAAAGGGGGGGAGAATGGCCCCCTAAACCCTGGAAAACGGGCTTCTCGCTAATATCTCTTTCTTATCTACAAAAATGGTCCCAATCATTTTTTTTTTCGAAAATTCGATATTTATTGAGATAATGAGACCTAAAAATCTCCTCATTTCAGCTGCTGCTCTGCCTGTAGGAATTCTGCTGTCTAAGCATTAACTTGTAAGCCGGCGGACGAATTGATCCATAACTCGGCAAAAAATTGACATTTCCCGATGATGCAAAGTTCTTCGCAATGGGGAGACTCGTAGCTATCATTCCATGTGACTTGCAGCTCGTTCGTAATGGACAAAAATATTTTAAAAAGCGGTCAAACTTTTATTCCACAAGATTTTGAGACTATTTCATTAATTTGTTCATATTTTTTTGAAAAATAGTCTTTTATCCCAAGAAATATATAGTATGATAAATTTTTAAATAGCGCTTGTTCCACAGATTGTACAGAACTCCGAAAACGGCTGAAAAATGAAAATAAACGAATCAATTTTTTATCAAAAGGCAAGAAAGATATTAAAAAGATGAATCAGAGAACATTCAAGACCTCATAAGGTTCCATTATAAAAAAATTAGTATAAAAGACTATTATTTCAAATAATATGAACAAATTAATGAAATAGTCTCAAAATCTTGTGGAAAAAACTTTGACGCTTTTTTCAATATTTTTGTCAAGTACGAACAAGCTGCAAGTCACATGGAATGATAGCTACGTGTCTTCCCATTGCGATGAACTTTGAATCATCGGGAAATGTCAATTTTTTGGCGAGTTATGGAACAATAATTCGTCCGCCCGCTTACAAATTAATGCATAGACAGCAGAATTCCTACAGTGAGAGCAGCAGCTGAAATTAGGAAACTTTTAGGTCTCATTATCTCGATAACTATCCAATTTCCGAAAAAAATGATAGGGACCATTTTTGTAGATAACGAGACGATCTTCATTTTTTATTGGAAGAAAAATTCTCTAATTCGCATATTTATTTATTTATTTGGGATACAAACAGGACAAACCCATAAAAGTATCCACTGTTAGTTACACATAATTTTACAAATTAGGTAAAAGAGAAAATATAAATATTATCATATAACTACATAAAATAAAAGTAAATACAAGTATACAAAAAAAGAGAAAAAAGAGAGAACAAGAGTAGGTAATGAAACAAAATTAAGTTTGCAAAAAATCTTCTTTCAGTAGTTTTTTAATAAAATCTGCACTGTGGTAAAAAATATCCATTTCGACAATACTGGACAATTTATTATAGGTATTTGTTATTCTGTGAGCTGGAGAATTTAGAAAATAATTGGTGAGTGCCTGTTTAGTGATAAAGGTATAATTGTTTCTAGTTGAGTGGCTGGGAATACGAAGTGTTATGAAGTTTGTAAGTTCAAGGCGATCTATATTGTTATTGAGGATTTTATGAATAAACAGTACATCCGCAATTTGCCTACCATGCTCTAGTGAAATTATCTTTAAATTAGAACGAATACGTTGCCTATCCACATCGGGATAAAATTTTCTTTTACATTATGAAATAAACTTTTTCTGGACTGTTTCTAATTTTGAAATAGGTATATATAGCGCGGTTCCAAATAGTAGAACCAAACGTTAATATACTAGCAGCTCCAACTCCAGTTTCTTCTTTAGTCCATTCTTCTACATTAGTTACTGCTGGAGTTTAATTCGTTTTAATTTTGCACGTATGCCATATATAATGTTCTAACGGTAAGAGGATTTTGAAGTTCGAAACATGTTCTGTATATGAAGCCCAACTGCTGATTAGCTTTTCTAGTTATATTACAAATACTTACCTATGCCGATCGAAAAGTAATTTAGAGTCTAAAAGAATACCAAGATCCCTAACAGTATCTACAGCGTGTAATACGCTATTAGAAATTTCATATGTATTGTAGTTCAAGTCTGAATTACAACGAGAAAATTGTATATAATTACACTTTGAGATATTTAAAAACAAATTATTTCTCAGACAGTAGTCGGATAAATTGTCTAAGTCTTCTTGCAATCGAACTCTGTCGTAAGCACATGAAATTGAGTGATACATTTTCAAATCACCGGCATACATAACAAACTTAGCAAATTGAAAGCAACTAGAGATGTCATTTATATATAAATTAAAAAGTAAAGGACCTAAATGGGTCCCCTGAGGTACTCCTGAAGTAGTTACCACAGCCTTAGATTTAAAAGCACCTAAAATTACTTGCTGTGACCTATTTCTGACATATGAGTCGAACCATCTTAATAAATTACCATGTATACCGACTTCAGAAAGTTTCGAGACAAGGACGGAATGATCTATTTTGTCGAAGGCCTTACTGAAATCAGTATACACAGAATCGACGTTATGCCTATCATTTAGACTTTCAATTATGTATTCAACATATAGGAATAAATTTGTATCTACCGAACGTTTTTTCATGAAGCCATGCTGTTCAATGTTAAGTAGGTTTTTTACGTCATGATAAAGAAAATCAAAAATGATACTTTCAAACACCTTACTAAAGATGTTTAATTTAGAAATAGGTCTATAATTTTCAACTCTATTCTTGCTTCCAGATTTATGAATTGGTGTAATAAAGGCTGTTTTCCATGTATCAGGAAATTGACCTGAACTGAGAGATTTATTGAATAGCAAAAATAATGGCTCTATTAGCGATTCCTTACTATTTTTAATAAAATCAGTAGGTAATTCATCTGGCCCAGGACCTTTATTGGGTAAATTTTCAATTTTTTTATCAATAGTTTCACGAGTAATTGTGTAGTTAGAAATATTCAGTGGTTTGTTAGTATACATTTTACCAAAGTTACTAGTATCACTACTTACAAAAACAGAAGAGAAATAATCTGAAAATATATCACAAATTTTCTGTAAGTCGGTAGTAGGGCCCTGAGCAGTGAGCAAGTTATTAGGGAAATTATTTGCTTTTCTTTTGCTTTTTACAAATTGCCAAAATTATTTAGAATTATGAATAATATTCGTTTCTACAGTAGTCAAGTATTTTTTATAATCTTCATTTATTAAAAATTTTGATCTGCCTCGTAAAATTTTGAATGTAATCTAAATTATTATGGTATTTCTTCCATCGACAGTGGAATTTAATTTTTTCTTTATTCACTTTTATTGTAGAAGAAGAGAACCAATGGAGGTATTTTTTATAATAGCTGGGATATTGTGGTACATGTAAGTGAACGATCTGATCAATAATATTGTAAAACAGATTAATTGCTCTATTTATGTCAATTGAATGAAATTTAGCTGCCCAGTTAACACTACATAAAAGTCGGTTGATTTCGTGATAATTTGCCAACTTAAAATTCCAGCGATATTGGTTAACAACTCTAGTACAAATATTGAAAGGAATATCCATATCGAACTCCAAGGTACAGTGGTACTGATCCTCGGGAACTAATGGATTAGATGAAAGACGTACATTTTTGATTGAAAAACTACTGCTAAATATGAGGTCTAGAGTGTTGCCAGATATATTCACATTTGGGTTATACTGAACCATATCAACCAGAGACATAGTGTTGACTAATAAGCTAGATCTAGGATTAATATAATTATTTGGCTTACAATAATCTCCCTCGTTCAATAACCATTTAATTTCAGGAATATTGAAATCTCCACATATGACAAAAGTATCGTTAATATTATTTAAGTAAATATCAATAAGCTTAGTACAGAAAAAGTTTAATGCAGCCATGTCTCTGGGAGGTATGTAAACACACCCTATATGCACCTTTCGAAGTCCACTAAGAGGAACGATGGTGACCCATACTTCCTCTGCTTCGGACCGCCAAGAATCCTCAGCATAACTAGTTAATTCTTTGGAGACGGCTATGAGGACACCACCTCCTGTATTTTTTGTGGAAGAACTCGTTTTCCTGTCTCGTCGATACACTTTGTATGATGATGAAAATATTTCTTCACTTAATATGGATGCATTTAGCCACGTTTCCGTGAGACAAATGACATTTTGCTCACAATTTAGTATATTTTGAAATATAGTGGTAATTTTTGAATTTAGTCCACGGACATTTTGATATAAGAAAGACAGCGTAGAATCACCCGCCATATCAGTTATTAAAAATATATAAATTCGGTTGTGAGTACAAAGTTATTGACGTTTAAGCTAATTGATCAATATCGCCTTCACAAGATATTTTTATTATTCGAGATCTGTCATCTTTGCGCACATAGATGACTCCATTTCTTGTTCAAATATATTTAAATTGTTTGGATTTAGCAACTATTTTTGTTTCTCGAAGTAGTTTTTTATTTTTTGAACTCAAGTGTTCATTGATATATAATTTTTCAGAGATATTTGCTACTTTCAATCCTGCAACACTTCCATATTGACGACGCTTAGTTTTTGCTGCTGCCAAAAATGCATCTCTTTTCATTTTCTAAGAGAATTTTAGAATAATTGGTCTGGGAAGATCTGTTCTAGGAGTAGAGGAACGATAAAAAGAATAAAATCGACGTCAGAGATTGGAAGATCGATTGCTGAGCCTATCGTGGAAACGATATCTAAAATATTCGCATCATCTCTAAAAGGAACTCCACATATCTCAACCTCATTAGCCCTTAGCTGTTGCTCCAATGTATCAACTCGAGAATTTAAAAATTTTACGTTGTTCTTTGAGTCTAGATTTTCTCTTGTCAATCTCTCGACTTCTTTAATCTTTGTAGTGAGAGCCGATACAGTATTTTCGAAAGTTGTGATAGCATCACTACAAAAGTTGACAGACTGCAACAAATTTCCATATTTAGTATTCATTGATGCCATATCTTTCTGGATATCTTGTAAAATATTTAATGTTTGTTAAACCTACACATTTAGCGTGATAAAATTTCTGACAGGTACCACAACATTTCAGACCGGGCGATTTACCGGTAATTCCTTGGGTGCAAAGTTCACAGACTGGCATCGTTTGACCAAAACAAATCAAAATGCCATTAACTATTTAACAAAAACTGTAAGAACCGTTTATAGCATTTAATGTGTTCGAAATCTGAATTTAAGCTGAACTTTGACTAAAAATGTTTATAAAATTACTCACTTCAAGTCCCAGTCTAATTGAAAAAAGAAACAAACTACAGAAGAAAATGCACGACAACCATATTATTGCATAGTCAAATTTTAAAAAATATCACACACGGAATGACCGAGAATATTGCTATAAATCGAGAGCGAAAATAAACACGTCCACACCTTTTCGATTCACGATTCAGACTAATGTGCCAGATATTAGCGAGAAACCCGTTTTCCAGGGTTTAGGGGGCCATATTCCCCCCTTCCGTAAACTCAATCACGTTAAGATTTTTGTCGTTTAAAAACACCTGCCATGACCTACAAATTGAGCCCAAAGTGAAGTCTTCAGGGACTATTCAGGAGCTTTGTCCCTTCATTTACTGGACTACAGTTGATTTCTTTAATTACCAAATACATGGGATCCGATCTCTCTTTCAAACCACTTAAAAGCAACATCTAGCTAGAACTTCAAAAGCTTCTGAGTGAGATGGTACTTGACCCACATCTCCAGTTTTAGTCCATTCTACATTTTCTTTCTCGTTACATGCCTCGTTGCGCCGACAAAACATTTCAAAATCGGCAATTTAAGCCGAGATGAACGAATCCGGATATTCGGGATTCTACTGTATTCTCAAATAGACCCAGTGAAGACAGATCTGCATTTTGTTAGTTCTTCTTCCGCTTTCTGATACCATTGAAAAAGAAATATGTGAAAGGATATCGAAGGGTGCAATTATATAGACACGTCAGAAAAATAAAAATTTATTGAACCATATAAGTAATGCATTGCATTTTGTAATTTTTAAAATATGTACGGATATTTTTTATAAATACCTTACAATATAATTTAGGAATATTAAAATCATTCTGAATCTTCAGAATCGCTGTCTTGCTTTTTCTTCTTTTTTTCTTTTGATTTCTTTGTAGTTTTTGAACGTTTCCTTACAGATTTAGGTACTGGTGGTGGGGGCATACCTTCATCTTCTCGCAATTCGAATACTGATTTTATTAGATCTTCAAGTTCAGTTGCGACAGGCTGGAAACAATGAATCTTTTCAATTAACCCGTTTCTTTTAAAGATTTAAAAAACATCCACCAGAAGCAGCATTAGTTCATGTTATGATTTTCCATCTAATAAAAAATGAATCCCCGAAATATGATGTACTTGGAATTGCATTTGCAGAAGTTGAAGAGATCATCTTATTGGGGATAAAATGATGGCTTGAATGTTAAGTATCAAAACATTTAAAACATCTTAATTAAGGTGCGGACCTCCGCCCTGGTATATGTAGTTCATATAGTAATTTCAAAACCGCTACAATTGGAGGAGAATGTTCACAATTTGAAGGCCAGCCAAAGATTACAGAATGAAAATATAAGATGTTTCAATCGTTCGAATTTATCGCGTAAAGCACAGATGCCGCTGGTGACTTGGATGGTACAGTACGTCGTTACGTCCTTACTTGCATTTAATTTGGCATATTGGTTGTTCGTGTTTTATATTTATGTTGTATAGATTTTTTAAATTTATTAATTAATTGTTGAAATGAGCAAGAAGTCATATTAATATGTTTGTTTAATAGCAAAGTTTATAAACACTAAATATTTTGTAATATTTGCTATTACAAAATTACGGATTTATTTTTACAATAAGGATATTATATAAACAAATACATTACGCAAGAAAACACAAAAGCTCAATTTTATAGCAAACCAAAGGGGAATTGGTCAGTTCCTTTTGAACGAATTTACTAAATTTTCTTTTCATCATCCATGTAATCAATTTCCTTTCAAATATTATGCCAGTCTATATACCAGAGTCCGTATATATTTTACTCTCAAATGTATATTGAAAGATTTGAAAAACAATAGATTAAATTTAACACATAAACCAAACTCCAAACTTAGTATTTTACAACATTTATAAAAATTTTTATTAAAGGTATCCTGCAGCTGCTTCTCTTTTCACTGTTTTAACCTGGTCAATCCAAAAAATACGCGTTATTTAAAGATCAAAATTTAAGATTTAGTGGCACTATTATTCTGGTGGCTAATGAGTATATTTAATTGAATTTGTGATAAATATCTGATAGATTATCAATAAGTATCACAAAATTACTAAGATGCTGGATAAAAACTGTGAATTGATTCATTTTAAAAATTCAAGTTTATTTTTTACTTACCTTTTCAAATTCATATCCCGAACATTTTTCGAAATAATTAACATTTAAAAATAAACCTTTGTGATAAAGAATCAATCCTATTAATTTAAATATATATTTCTCTAATTACCCCTGTCCGAACTTATATGGTATCTGCCGGTCTGGTTATTGACAACAAAAGCGAGTCGTAAATATAATTTATGAGAGCGGCGTCCGTTTGGGACAGCAGCTTGAATCAAACCGCCCTTGAGTGAAACATATTGTAACGTTTATTCTAATTTATATTTACAGATTTATATTAAAATACAATCCTTATTCAATAATTTATATAACACACTAACTATAATTTATATGAGAGTCACTTTATAAACACTTTATCGAGGCGCGATTGCTTTCTTTCAGTATCAACACTAACTGACTAACTGACTCCGCTGCGATGCTCGTCGCCTATTTATACTCGCACGACTTATTCTAGAGACTTCTCGAACTCGAAGTTTTGGTGGATGCGCCGGGTTTTTCTAGATGTTACGTTTTCCAGATCATTCTTGAAAATACGGCGGAGGAGCCATAGTCGTATCATATGGGAATTTCACTGGGGGCACTAATTGAGCACATTAATGCAGCAGCTCGCGTAACAATATTATCTTTTTATTCTGTAATCTTTGGTCCAATTTATGCATTGACAATTTCTTTGTTACACTATTATCAATTATTACCTAACCGATCTTAAAAATTGAGAATTACAACTATTTCGAATACCATTTGAAAGGGAAATAAACCTAGAGTTTGAACAAACTGCAAAAACATAAAATGTAGCATACAAAGAAAATAAACGGTCCTAAAAAATATCAGTAATGGATAACAATAAATTGTCTTACCTTCAAATCTGCTTTTCCGATTTGTTGTTTACTACAGTTCTGTATAATTGTTCTGAAGTTCGCGTATATTTCTTCGTCATGCACCAAGTGTTTATAAACTGGAAAGTCTTCAATTAATCTTCTAAGTGCTTTGTCATTGTACTTTATCAAAGTTAAACAGTATGAAATGTGTCTATGTTGACGATTGTCTTCCGTATGTTGGAATTTTATACAGAATCTAGCGACGACGTTTTCCAAGTGTTTAGCGTTTTCCACCATATCAAACAATATCCTAAAAAATGTATAATTGTTATAATAATAAGATTTTGAGTCGGGAGCGAAAATAAGTCTCACGAAAGCACCCTAACCAACTCTGTGTATTTACATTATTTAAAACCATTATAAATTGAAATAACTGTTCATGTCATTTTAGTAGGCACCTGAACATACTCAAGCACGCTGCTAAATATTTAAAACGTTACTAGCGTTAACATGATGTTTAATACGTCTATATTTAGGTTATTTGTCATTTTCCAAGTAGTAGAGTCTTAGTAGCCACTAAGTTTGACTATGAACAACTATTTTGCTCTTCGCTGCTTTTTAGAAATATTATTTTTTATTAAGATACCGCTTTTTCATTACCCCATTAAATATCATTTTCGTGAACAGTTCTTGTTGACACGAATACAATTAAACGTTGGCATCAAAAATAATTTTTCGCCTACCTTACTGGAAAACAAATCATATGAATACCAAAAATAGGGCGGAAAGTATTTTTTTCTACTACCGTGCGCTTTAACCCACTTTCCCGCACGCATTTTAGATTTGAAAGTGTCACTTTCCCGCACTAGTGCGGGAAAGTAAAATTATGCAAATTTTAACCTTATTAGATAGTTTTTGACTTCGGAAGTTATAACTATTCTTATACCAGGTGAATAAATAGTCCATCAAATAAAATCAACATGTTTTCCAGCTTTTTGTTGCATTTTTAATTTTCTGAAAATATAAAATAAAATAAATATTTTGATATAGCGTTGTAAATTCTTTAAAGTAGTGTCACAAAACAACTATTAAACCACCCGGGTTTGATATAAGAAAAATATATCAAATGAAATTCTTTCATCTACAAATGACTTAAAATTGTTGCCGTCACCCTCATCGTCATCTTTATGTGACCTGCAAACGATGCCATCCTCATCAACGTCATTCACTCACCAGTTAACACCAAATAACTCCACTGGACCGGCAATTTTAGTAATTCACAGAATGCAACAAATTATTGTGTTTCTAATATTAATATTTATAATAATAATTGATAATAATAATAATAGTTTTTGGCCTAAGTTTTTTATATGTGTGTTAAAATAAAATAAATTTTGAAAAATGGGTTGATATACTTTTTTGTATATACGGTCGTAGAAAAAATAATGTTCCTAACTCATGCGTAAAGTGTCTTTCCCGCCCTTGACCGCTTGCCCGAACTCCGCTTCGCGTCGTTCGGGTCAACTGCAGTCGCGTGCGGGAAAGTATCACTTTCCGCACTAGTTAGGAAAATAACTATTTTCTACGACCGTGCGTTTTAACCCATTTTCCCGCACGCATTTTAGTTTTGGAACTATTGTTCCAAAAAGTAAATGAATATTCACGAAATATATCAAATAAAATTCTACAAATGACTTGAAACCGTTGCCGTCACCTTCATCGTCATCTTTATGCGACCTGCAACCGATGCCATCCTCATCGACGTCATCTACTCACCAGTTAACACCAAATAACTACACTGGACAGGCAATTTCAAGTAATTTACAGAACGCAACAAATTGTGTTTTTAATATTAATATTTATAATAAGTTGTAGTTTTTAGTTAAAGCTTTGTATATGTATGTTGAAATTAAATAATTTTGGGAAAATGGGTCGATATATTTTTTGCATATACGGTAGTAGAAAATAGTATATGACGTAACGAATGCGGAAAGTGACATTTTTCACACGAGTGGGAAGTATTGTCTCACGAGGCGCAAGCCGAGTGTTACACTCCTACGAGTGTGAAAAATCACTTTCGCACAAGTAATGTACACTATTTTTCCTACGACCATGCGATAATTGTAACAAATATTGTTTAATGTAATGGTTTTTTAAAAATGATGTTGACATCGGTGAGTGCGGAAATGAAATGAGTGAAATTCACTTTGCAACGAGTTATGTACGCTATTTTTCCTACGGCCATAAATATTTGAAAAGTACGTTAGGTTTTTCGCTACTATCAGTATCAACTTCCATTATAATAAAAAACCGAGACTAACACTTTTTATTTCTAGTTTATCTCACAATTATAATTCGTTTACACTTTCATGTAATAAATATTTCACTTACACTCCACAAAAACTATTTCTATTCTTTGTGTTATAATTTGAGAATTTTGACATAAGCCTACTTTATTATTTTTCACTTTTATAATTAGTATATATTTTTTACGATCACGCGATAAATTTACGAAATATGATGGTTTTATTTATTTGAGAACATCAATAACTGTACCTACCTACAACAAATGATTATTTTTAAAATAATCAGTTTGTATTGCAAAATATTTTCAAAATAACGCAGAAGACATTTTAATTCTTTATAATTTGATTTTTTTAAATTCCTACAGCTATACTATCTATATGCCCAAAATACGAACATTTGACAGCTATCCGCGTCATGACAATTCGGAGAATGCTGGAGTAGACCGCGATTCGATTTCCGGCCGTACCTAGTTGTTTTTTTCAATCACAAAAATTGGCGAATCTTAATAATTTTTGAAGAGATTTTGTGTTTTATGCTATATTTGTAGTTATTACGTAGGTAAATTTAAATAAGAAAGCCACGTTAATCGAATTCATGCGAACCGTGCGATATGATATCACACTAGGGTGATATCATAGCGCACGGTTCGCATCACTATGATGATATGAGAAACTTTCCGCCAGAGTAGAGAGTGCGATATATGTTAATTTCTTATATGGTCTTAGGAAAAATAATGTTCCTAACTCATGCGTAAAGTGTCTTTCCGCCCTTGACTGCTTGCCCTTGTCAACTGCAGTCGCGAGCGGCAAAGTACCACTCCGCACTTGTTAGGAAAATAACTATTTTAGCAGCTTAAGGGCGGAAAATTCATAACGTCACGATTTTTGAAGTTTTTCACCATCTGTTACTCGATGACTTTGACGTTTCAAGTGAATTTTTTAATTAAACGTCAGTCATTGTCAAAGTTGTTTGTGATATTTATCTATTTTTCGGTGGACGAAAAACATTTGTGTGTCACAAATGCCGGAAACGCTCTAGCAGCCTAAGGCTTAGACTGCTAAAGCTCATTTTCTGCTCTTGTTACCCAATCTACTATTTCGTCATAATATTATTCCCATTTAAATTTTGCAGGATTTTGATAAGCATATGAAGGGAACCGAAACAGCAGTACATGGCGACATCACGACTCAATACACATCGATAAAGAAACGTAATTTATATATATATACGAATTTAATTTAAATACTCACTTCATTGTATTGTTTAGTCCGGCATCGTCCATATCGGTTTCGATAAAGTGGGAGAAGATATCAGGAAGGGCGTTGTAGAGGTTGTTTTCCTTGTGTGATAATTTCAGGAAAAACGTTTTACACATCGACTGCAATTGTGCATCTTGGTTCGCTAAACAAGAAGCCATTTTTGGAATGTGGCTATGAGCTCGTATCATGTCTCCCAAAATTAACCTGGATAATATAAAGAACGAAGAACGACGTACTTCGGGAAGAGGATCATTGAGCCTGAAAAATTATACAACGTTAAAATAAAGATCCAATTTCCTGAAATTTATTATTTCTTTAGCCGTACCGGTCAATTTTTTTGGTTGGTGATATCTTGTTATCGCGTAACAGTTCCGATAAGCTAATTAAATGTGTTGAGTATAACTTTTCAAAGAAATTCGTTACGGAATTAAGCAACCAAGAAGGAATGGGATCCAAATACCATTACCAGACTTGGAAAAAATAGACGGCTCTAAAGCAATAGAAGGAGCTGGGATAGAAGTGTGCCAGGAACCAAGAGCTCTGAAAGGTTGGGAAAAACCACAAGTATCTTTCAAGCGGAAATTCACGCCATAAGAAAGTGTGCCCAGTTCAATATTAATAAAAGATATAGAAGGCAAATAACTATCATAATGTCGAATAATCAAGCAGCCATTAAAGCCTCTGTAATCAGTTCCAAAATGGTGTGGGAATGCATAGGCGAGAACAATATAGTGATCTTAAGGGCCCGTTATTGAATGAAAATATGACCGTAAAAACATGGCTTACGTTTTTCATTCATTTTTATTAATAATTTTAGATGAGACATAAGGTGTTATATCGATTGCCAAACTGTTAAGGTATAGTTTGGCAAGTTTATCTGAAGCTATACGGGATCGGTAAGAGGCGAGGAAAAACATGGCGCCTTTCTGTCAAACGAACAAATGGCGTACGGTACCTATTTTACCAAGTAAAACTGAAAATACAAAGGTATAACGCCACTGGATAAATCAATATCAGTCAACTAACGAAGTGAGAGGGAAGATCTCACGCACGCGCTTGCCAATAAGAAGTCAGCTGGTCGATACAAATCACCAATTATGTAATTCGAGGGTGTGGTCATTATGGTTTTCGTACAACGCTGCCAGAGCTTCAAAAAGCCCATAACATATTTGGAAGTGTTCATCTTTAAATATTCATAAATTGGAAAAATAATGTTAAGGAAGCAAATACATTATAAAATTAACGTTTAATCATATTTTTAATATTGTTGATAATAAAAAGACCCCTTTCTAATTATTATCACTACATAGTAGGCACTTCAGTTTTTTCATAGTTAAATGTGGCAATGTCGAATGTTTTCGACTGCATTCCTTTCACGGTTTCAGATAAACTTGCACACTAAAGTATAGTGTGCATCATAATTTATATGGGTTTCTTGTTAGTAATAAATTCAACAGACGTTGTCAAATATCCCCAATTTTGGGCAATGAAGATTGAAATGATATAAAGGTGACACATCCTTCATAACAGTATTTTATAGACAAATGTGTGACAATGCAGCGAAAATATTGTTATTTTATCAAGAACTGAATGAAATAAAAGCGGCATAATTAGCGCCGTAATTCAAATATGGTAGCCAAAAACTCAGTCTTATTTGGTTGAACCGATTTGGCATCAGAGGGAGCTGACTGAATCAGTATCATTCGAGTGATAGGTATATATCGAGAGGATAGTTTCCGATATGAGACTCTAATTTTCCAATCCAGTGTTGCCAGAACGGGTACAATTGTATCAGATTTCGTACTCTCGATAATCTAAATGTACACTGGTACAACGTGTGTAATGCAATAATATTGGCTTGTTAACTTTCAATAGCGAAAGTATTAGTTATACACGACTTCAAAGCGTTTTTCATATAGACAATCAAAGATCTCGCATTATATCTTCTCTTTATAATAATAAATCACATTAAGCTAAGTTAGATGTTTAAAAGTGATTTCATTTATTTATATTGATTTATTCAATTGAATGTTGTTTGTTTTTGTAGGTTTGAGTAAAATTAAAGGATTTGTAATGGTTTTTTAATATTTTCGGTATTTAGGCTAAGATCTGGTAAATAATTTAGGCAGTAGCTGGCAACAGTGTTCTTGTTTTCGTTCCAGTTTAGGATAGGATAGAGTTGCCTGTGGTTTTAAAAACGTAAAACAATCATGACGTACACACGGAGGAAAAAAAAGCGTCATACAAAATTTATATACAGTGTGGAAACCACTTATGGAATAAAATTCTTTATGTCATTATTTTAGAAAATTATAAAATATGCCGAGGCTCGTCAACTTTTGAATTGAGTTGTGCGTTATGTAAACATAAATGTAAATGTACAGGGTGACTCACGCAAGTATGCCATAGTCGGTGTTTTTTTTAATGAAACATCCTGTATATTTGCCTATTTTTGAAATCCTCTTAATGAACCGATTCCAAAAAACTAAATAATGTATGGTCAATTATGGATTTTACAGGGTGAACTTTTAAAATTAATAATTTATTACACTTGAAATATTGGTACTTTTTAAAATTAGCTAAATATGGATTTATCAAAAATCTAAACTAATTATTAGACGTATTTGTATATTAAACAAAACCTGCTACGCCCATGAATTTTATCATAAATACCTAAAAATTGCCTAAAAACGCCAATAATTAGACAAAATCGGTAAATAATGTGGATTGTTTTAAATCGGTTAATAATGTGGATTGTTTTCTATTCTGTCAGTTGTTGATGTGTTGACAGTTTATACTGGAAAAGTAAAATCTTCCCCAATAAATGGATTGGGCGAAGAGGTACTATCGAGTGGCCAGCTAGATCGCCAGACCTTACGCAGCTAGATTTTTTCCTGTGGGGTTATCTCAAGAACAAAGTATATGCAACACAACCAACTAGCATTGTAGACCTCAAAGACAGGATAACTACAGAAATACGGAATATTTCACCTCAAACTTTAAACGAAGTTAAGGAGTTCTATAGGAGACTGTGATATTGCCAACAACTAGGTGGAGAACATTTTGAGCATTTATTTCAATGTATTAAAATCAAATACATCAGGTATTTTATGTATGTGTTTGATAACTGTAAAAATAAAAATTTCACCCTGTATAATTCATAATTGACCATACATTATTCAGTTTGTTGGAATCGTTTCATCAAGAGGATTTCAAAAATATTGTTACAATTTTTCTTTCGGCTGTCTGGTGGCAACCTTAGCTAGCTTACAGTGAAGACGGGTGTGGTTCACTATAAAATTTGAATCAATCTTTAAAAAAAAGGTCTTCTTAGGGCGCCATCTGATTTTTACCCAAGCCTCAATCTGATATGTACACTTTCCCCTGAAAAATCAGAAAAATAGGGAAAAGAAAAAAATAGACCTTCCTCAAAAGAAAAAAAAAACTATAATCGAGTGTCTTGCTAAAATAAGTATTACATTACTATACTGATAGGAATAGAGTCGTTGAGTAATCTATTTTACAATAAAACCCTATCAGCGATTTAATATAAATATATAAAAGTTCAATCTAGGTACATTGGAATAGCTCTGCATAAAAATCAATTTCAATCCGATTTGTTACCGGAAGTATTCTTATGAAAAAAAAAATCTTGGTACCAATTTACTAAAATTCGTACCTTAAACAATATATATGAAAAAAAATATACTTATATGCTTATAAAATCTTGGCCAAGACGCTTACCTAATTTTCTTATAATTACAACTTAAACTGAAACGAAAGTTAAAGTATTCTTCGAAATTAAAGAGTCAAAAATTTAACTCGTTATCATTTAATAATATAAAAACAAATAAAACCTGCTCCCAATTTACTACAGGTACAAGGGCGCGTCAATCGGCCGGCAATGTGGTCCAGCCAAAGGAAAGACAATTCCTCTTCCGGTGGAAACGATGACGTCACGTTGCGAAAAAGGAAGGAAAACCCCTGGAGAGACTTCAGAAGAGCCCCTCAGTAACGGAAACAAACGGCCACCGGCCGGAATGCAACACAGCAAAAAAAAATACACCAACAAAATTGTATTTCTATTGAAGAGACCACCCCGTACTAGAACCTTAAAATAGAAAAATTAAAATAGCATCACGTTTTCCAGAACTTGAGCCCCTGAACCATAACGAAAAGTTCGTCAAGAAAAATACATCGAGGGTCGCTTATCCAATATGGCGGAATGGAAGTCCTTCGTTTCTTTTAATCCGTATAAACGGTTTTTGAGTCGATTATTCTTTCCAAAATCTTCAACATCGAACCCAAAAAAATTAATTAGTTGTCCTGGCTTACTCCCCTTCTAAGGATGGCTTAACTACTCCACACTCCAACAACGCCACAATGCACAGGATCAACACTTTTATTCAAACGACTTATTCTTCCAACAGGTAAAAATGGAAGAGCCCAAAGAACTCCTACGTATAACCTTCCTCAACTGTGGATTACCAACTTAAGCCCCACCACAAACACGAATAATCGAGCTGTAAAAGGTCGAAGATATGGTTGCCTACCAAGCTTCCCCGATACGCATATAGGACTGATTATAAGCAGAAAACGAAGTGTAACAATATGCAAATATACAGGGTGTTTCATTAAAAAAACAACACCGACTATGGCATACTTACGTGAATCACCCTGTACACTTACATTTATGTTTACATAACGCACAACTCAATTCAAAAGTTGACGTGTCTCGGCATTTTTTATAATTTTCTAAAATAATGACATAAAGAATTTTATTCCATTAGTGGTTTCCACACTGTATAAAAAATAATCGAAATAAGACGGAAAAATAATAGAGATATAAATTTTATAATAAATAGGGTCACAACGTATCAACAACAAATCAGATAATAATTCACCCTCGTTGCCTCGTTACCTCTGGTTAACATATAAGAAATGTAAATTGAATCGAAAACTATAACATCTCAATAAATATATCACTCGGTATTGTATCCAATGATACAAACTGGCATGGGAAGTGGGTATCAGTGGGGAGCGACACGTGATTATTTGTCCGGTACACGGTTGATCAAGTATTTATTCAAGATTATAATGGTAATCAACCATTGACCACTTATTTGGTCAACTAAATTACCAGTTCCGAGAATATATGATCCAAATTTTGGATAAAACCATATCCTCTCCCCATCTTGTGGTTTTCGGTGGAAGCTGAGGTTCATTATTTTACCGTAGTGGCCAATAACGGAGCCTTAATGTGGATTTCAGGACACACAGGAATAGAAGGAAATTAAATAGCAGTTGAACTAGCAAAGAGGGAGACTGAAACACCCTTTTGGGGGCTGGAACCATTTTACGGAATCAGTTCCAGGCCCGTACTGCTGAAAGACAGCAACTTCGTACCAACCACCCGGCAAAAAACAACTCAGAAATAAGGTTTTTTGAAAAAAATAGACCATAATTTACTTTAACAAAACTAAAACATCCTGCGCAAATGAAAAACATTTCTTTGGAAGAACTTGAAGAAGCTTGCGAGGAATTCACACATTTATACGGTCTTACAAATATTAAAAATAAGATCAAGAGCCAAAATATGGGAGGTAAAACCAGAATCGATCAAACTGAGTGTGAGGCTTTGAAAATCCTTGTTGCTGTACCTTGTACGACTTATTTGAAAGGTCATTTAGTAGCCTTAGGAAAATCAAAACCTGGTTGAGGAGCACCATGTCTGTAGCTCGACTCGACGTCCTCGCATTGATGAGTGTACACCGACCACACATTTTCAAAAACTTAAACGATTTCGTTAACAAAGTGACTAACGAATTCACAAAGAACCCTAGAAGACTATGTTTCAATTGATTTTCTATATTATAGATAGTTTGTAAGTTTTTTAATTTTTTGATTAAAACTTGTTTTTTGTTTCTTCAGTTGTTTTATGGTGCTTTGTGCTTTTATAATCAAAGACTACAACCTGTTGACATCAAATGAATACATAAGTCAAAGCTTTAACAGGGATCCTAACGGGACATTGTCACCTGAAAAAGGTCACAATAATAGAGGAAGAAGAATGTAGATTTTGTTCCATGGAAGAATAAACCTCCATCAACATACTTGCGAAATGCACAGCAATTCAGAATCCTATGGTACTTACAGCATCTAGGAGATTACTGGATAGAAAATATGAAAGTAATATGCTTACCGTAGGAAAAGTCTGTCAGTCCAAGGTTCAATAATATTCGGGAATCTTGTAAGTAAGTCCGACAAGTGGATTAATATATTTTCTTTGACGCCTGGGTAAGTGGTTTTCTCAAAAATTGTAAACATCAGTCTTATTTGTTTCTGACAAAAGTCACTCGAGACTAACATATACCTACAAACAAAGAAAAACCTAATTGCCAGCAAAAAATGTTTGAATTATTTTCAAATTTTTTCTTTACATTCTTATAAGCACTTAACAGAGAGAATTGTCAACAATAACGCCTCATTCAAAATATAACGGTGCGGAGTGATCTGAATACGGGTGTTAAGTTTTATTGTTGCCGAAATAGTATCTATCGAAAATAAGTATTTGTATAATATACACACGTGAATAATAAATCTGAGAAGAATATGAGCTATCATGTTGAAGTTAGCAACGTACCTGGCTAATGCTGTTACACCAGCAAACTGCAACTCTTCCGTTTCATAAATATCGGGTCGTTCGCAAATTCGTACAATTATCGGAGCAATTTTCGCTAAAAATCCGTTACCAGTAACGATATTCCTTTCAAGAATATTAAGGATAAAATCTGCATCCATATCCTCGGCCTGAGCACCTTCTAGTATAGTATCATCTTCTGTCTAAAATATTAAAATAGTATGTTGTTAAAATAGTGTTAAATGATATTTATCTTTTGTGTGTGGATGTTTTTGAATAAAAGTATATTTTTTCCAAACCATATTTGGTAAATCCACAGAATAACCCACTCACACAGAAGTTCTTATTAAAAACAACGAATAATTTTTGGATAAGTAGTTAGGATAATTTCTGAGTGTTTTACAGGAGGTATATATGAAACGGCTATTGAGATGGGGGATCTTTAATATTGACTAGGGTCGAAGACTTTTATTCATTTCCCCTAAGAAACAGTTTCTGTAGTGAAATACACATCCTGGAATACACAATTCCTGGAATGCAGAGTTTTCTGGGATAAGTTCCTGAAAGAACAACTCCCTGAAGAAAATTTTCCTGGATTCAGTTTCTGGACTATAAGTTAGAGAAATCTTCAATAAGGAAAGATATTTGTTGAATTTGTAAGGCTTCACCAGCATTTGCAATTTTGTAGTTTTATATTTAAAACGTTTAATTACTAACCACTTTCCTATAAACTTGTAAATTCACATTTTTCATCATTATATATGTATATATTTTTTATTCAGCACGTTTTATTAAACACACAGTAAGTAAGTACATTAACTGGGATATTTGAAACTATAACTACAAATTACATTAGGTTAATAATTATGTCATGTTTTGAGTTGTAGTTTAGGATAGCACAGTAATAAATATTGCTTCGTTCATATATTTTCATTTGATAAAACGATTATAATAGTATATTGTATCATTAGTGGGAAAAGCATAATATTTCCAAACGACTGTGATAATTACGATGAGCGTAGCGACGAGTCTGGTACCACAGGAGTTTGGGAATATGCTTTTCACACGAATTATACATACTATTTTTTCTTTGATCGTTGATTTACATTTAAAAAATTAATTAAAATTTTTTTTTCATTTGTTAACCATTTTACCTATTTAAAGCACGCCTCAGTGTGTTTAAATCGAACTTTGAAACACGCGCGTGTTTTAAAGTTACCGTGGCAACATCAACAACTCGAGAAACGAAGTCTAAATCTATGGTCTAAATCATGTCTAAATTACAATTTTTTTATTATTGGTCTGACAGGAGTAGTTTATAACGTCAAAACTTTTATTCGAACAATATTTAACAATGTCAAATTCATAAATTAAAAGGGAAAGTGCCGTTGGTATTGTTTGAAATATTAATATTTCGATTTTTCAAATCTTAGGAAATGGTATTTAAATTAATACTATTGACATACACAGAGCTCAATAAGGTTAAACTTCCATCAAAATACATTCCATGACAACGCAAGGTATACATCATATACATAACGAATTCAACCATTTGACATTTAGTTCTTATTTCCATCTATGATTTCTTGTTGTTGTAGTAGTTATAGACCAGTATTTATAATTTCAAAGTACACCAATGAGAAAAAATAGCGTGAAGTATTCGTGGATAACTGGTCTTTAAAACACTTGCTCTATTTCGAGCACTCCAGCTTCGCCGTCGTGCTCCAGAAATCGCGTGTGTTTTAAAGACCTTAATATCCTCTTATACTTTAATATACTATTATTCAAGAAGTAATCGAGTAAGTTTAGATAGGTTTCTCTATGTTCATATTGAAATATAGAAGTGGTCACCATGGAAATAACTTTGTTATGACAAAAGTAAAATAATTTTTCTCCGATCGAATATATTGAAGAATCACCTACAAATAAAGAAGAACTGGCTAATACAATATTTAACACCCCTGCCTCGACTTCAAATGAAAATCGAAACGAGATAAACCAAACAATTAGCCATGCAGCTTCAAGGTATATAAATTCTCGTTGCCCTCAAGTACAATTTACAAATTGTACAAACTGTACAATAAATGTAACAACAATTAATTTGTGTTCAAAAATATCATTATAAATTATATGTTTCCTTTATTTCATTTATAACAACTTTATCAATATAAAAATTAAAACCATACTTTGTTTGATTTTATTGTAATAATCCATTTGTAACATTGTACTGTTATTTTCTAATTGCTTAGCAACTGCCCACTATTCTGGAATGTTGAGCTTTGCGCATAGAAAACAGGTCGAAATAGTGTCACTTTTCCCACGATCGGAGAAAATAGTATATTACACACCAAGGTGGGAAGAGTTTCATTACTGTCGAGAGATTAGAGCTATCATCTCGAGACAGGAATGAAACTTCCTACCGAGGTTTGTATACTATTTCATTTACAACCATTATATCCCGATCAAAATTAATAAATCTTTGTTTCGTTCTGAACACACCTAAAATATTACATTTGACAACTACTGTCACCAATATAAATAAATGTCCTCCGATGAAGAATTGATGGAATGTACCGCTCCAGAAAAAGGTATTATAATATTTTTCAATGTGTTATATTTTTAAATATAAAAAATATTCATCTAAATAGATAATATTAACGATCACATTATTTTAGAGGGCCGGAAGTAGAGGTGTGTGATATGACACTTTCTAACCTTCAATGGCGTTAATAATGACAGTATTGCATATATGTTTGTGGATAAATAAACTTACTTTGGCCAAGTTAACATGTGACTTTAATTCTATATCTTTGTTGACCTAACCTTGGAACAATCTTAGCCTTAGAGCCTTCATTGAAAAATATTATAGGTGCGTTCTTTTTGACTGTGTTCTCATTTCAGATCAGTAATGTACGCGTTCTTTTTTATTTACTTACTTCGAAGTGAGCTTGGACTTTTCCTCCCCCTTCGCCGATGCTGTATATGATATGCGGGGGTATTAATTATTAGACTTGAGTCGAAAATAAAGCGGAGGGGCTGACGGATTTATTTGTATGAGTTTTAAACAATATAATCTAATTTTCTTTGGTTTTGACAAAATGTTATTTATGGGATTATGGAAAGAATTACTTCATTAGATGCTGATACTAATATTTCTTTTATCGTCGGAAAATCCCGCGTTTCAATTAACTGTGTCGTTCTTTTTGGTGCTTACTCACAGCGCTTTATCTCAGATCACATTAACTGAAATAGCTGAGATCTCAGTCAAAAAGGACGAACGTTATATTATACTTACTGCAGTAACTGTAATATTTAATGAAGAAGCTTCGGAAGCTGTCGTAGCCGTCAAAGACTTTTTGTTTTTCCTCCGCTTATCGGGTTTTTGAACTTTATTTGTAACTTTCTTCTGCTTTTTTCGGTCATCTCGAATGTTTTGTCGTCTTTTCAATTCTTTGTAAACGGTATCATCCATGTATTCCAATTGCTTGAGAGCTACATAACCACATATCTGACAAATCCTGATAAGAGCATATTGTGGTACTTCAACATCGGGATTTTCGGATAATTTTTTAGATAGTTTCGGAATTATATTCTGTAAAACTTGTTCTACAAATGTTTCCGGTTTGGAGCTTAACTAGAACGAAAGTGTGTATTACATAATTGACAATATTACTAATAATCCGTCAGATGTAAAAATACATGCGTTAAATATTGACAAATAAGCGAGGTGGCGAATTGGTGGATGGAACGGCCAGACAAGGCTAATGAATGCATTTCATTGAACCGGAAGCGGGCGGCACAAAAATATCTAGAATGGTGGGTAATCTCACCAAGACAGAGACAGAAGAAACAGTTCATTAGAGGACGCCAACTTTTACGGCAGATAGGGAAACGAAAAGTATGTTAACAGCTGTGTTCGTTATTTGCGTCTTCAAAAATATTAGAATTTTTAAACAAAATCTGATTAAGTGACCCGAACCATCTTACAAGTACGGATTACTACGACACACTGAGCAATTTTGTAGAGCTTTCAATCCCGAGTAAATCCCACTCTAGAACAAACAAATTAGGCTAAGATATGAATATTTAAAAAAAATCATCAAAGTTTACGTTTATTTTGAATGGGAAATATTTTAATGCTTTGGGCGAGTACTTAGAGGTCAAATTTTCAGGGGATTCTTTTTTGGAGAATTCTAACAAGGTTTCAAGTCGGAAGCGAAAATAAAAAAATAGTCCTGAAAAAAACATACTAAGGAACAAGATTAAGGTACATTTCCATCATCTACGTAATACTACAATATTTCAACATTAGTAGAGAGTTATTTGAACTTTTATATGGTCAAGCAGTAATAGTATGCCCTTATAGTGACATATACATGTCATGCATGCGCATTTGATGTTTTAAATAAGGGAAACATTATTAAGGTTAGTGCTTGTCCTTATTTGTGCGCGATTACTGCAGTGCACTATCCTGACTTTATTTCATGTTTCATATTTATATTTCACAATTTGTAGGTGATCTGTGTCATCTGTGACACAACTGGACTGGACACAACCTAACTTTTATTGATAGATTTCAATAGATTGAATGAATATAAAATAATAATAATAATAAATATTTTCCAATGAAGATAAAAATGTTTGTACGTAAAAAAGGAAGGTTACATTTTTAAAAACAATGTTCCTATCTTATAGAGTTTCATGTTTCAATAACTCCAAATTTCAAGTCTGTTTTAAGGTCCAGCACTATTTATTTAAGGTCATCACAATAACTGCAAGGCAGTAAATTTACAGTTTGCACCGTCCTTTTAAGCCTTTAATAGGCTATAATAAAGTACATATAATTGGTTTTTTGAGAAAAATAATAAAATTTATGATTGAAAAAAATGTCATTTAGCGATCGTAGTAGCAGTCACAGATACTTCGCTTCTAGCACGTATGATGGGGCAAAAAACCTCTATTAAAAGGAACAGTTCGATTTTTTGCAAAATGGGATTCTAGAGGTATTGCATATTTCCGAAATCAATGTTTTTCTTACCCTTTGAAGAATTGGAGGAAAAATTGATAGATTTATTTTTAAGTATTTTCAATATACTTTAGTTAGGCAAATATTAGCGAAAACTTTATTTTCATTATTTAATGTAGTGTTAGCGGACATTTTACTTTTACAAACTCGGAAATATTGTTCAATAATTTTTCTTGGCTACATTAATTTCAATAATTTTTACCGAAAAGTCCAAGTTCAGTGGTTTCCCGAAATACAGCCGCTTGCCTCGCTTAATTGGTCAACTGGTATAATTCCGAAAAAGATATTTGAAAAGAATCGTAGATTTAACATCTACAAAGCATCCACTAGCTATTGCAAGTTGGCGCAAGATTGTTACGTATGCATTTTACTCGTCTTAGGGCCGGTTTTACAATAGTGGTATAAACTAAGAGTAAGCCTACTCTCGGTATAGGATGTATTCTAGCGTTTTACAAAGCAGGTATAAGTTTAGTAATGGAATAAGATTCTCGGAAAGTCTAGAATAAGCTATACCGTCCCCGAACAGACATATATGTCGGTTACTCTACGAATAACCTCAAAAAGTGACATAAACGCAGGTTGTTTACACTAGTTCAACATCTTCTGTAAGTTCCTTGTAGCATTACTTATTCTTTTTTCTTATTCTTTTGGGAATCAAACCACAATAATGTTTTTTATTTTTTATTTCGACGTTTCGGTAGCGTTCCAGCTACCGTTGTCAAGATTAACTAGCAATAAAATTGATAAAATAATTTTTGGTCCCTATCTGACACAACGAAAAAATATGACAACTAGACAATCAATAATATTTTGAAATTTAAGACTACAAAACTTTGTTGTCAAATTTTATTAAGGTCCATTCATAGTAGATCACACCTCTGGTAAAATGTGAAATAAAATATTTCATTTTATGACATTCTAACGATATGATAGTCTACTAGAAATGGAATCCAGTGAAGTGCACGTTCCAGGAACGGTTTTTTTATTGGGATAGCGCTTTTTTTAGCTTATTTTGGAAATGTTGTTAATAAAACGCGTTTGTTGTTACTTGTTGTGTATGATCATTTTTGTTTTCAAAACATGTATAACTCAGTTTGGTCATTTTGTGTATTGAAGTGTGTATCGATTAACAACTATTCCAATTATAAATCATAAGAAAACCTGGATAAAAACTAATGATGCTATCCTGATAACGCAGGTAATTGATTATTGGAAATTTCTCTTTCTAACATTGGTAACCAAATTTGACTACATTCGGCTGAAATACTAGCTACACATTTAGTTGTATCAAAGCACTTTCTTTGATTTTTCGTCTTTTATTATTGGGCTCTTTCAATATTATTTTCGTCGAATCCCATTGAATTTTATGCCCCTCTTCCCAAGCATGTTTACAAATACCTGACTTAAAGAACTCCCTATCTTTGATGTATTTTTTATGTTCACTTATTCGGACTTTCAATGGTCTAGATGTTTCCCCTAAATATAATCTGTCGCATTCACAAGATATCTGATATATGCAATTTTTTGAAGATTGTTCTTCATTTTTTGGTTTCGTTTTTGTTAAGATAGATCTCAAAGTATTGTTAGATTTAAAGCTGGTTCGAATGTTAAATTGATTACCAATTTTCTTAATTCTTTCTGACAAACCCCTAACATACGGTATCGTCAAGTTTTTAAAAATTATGTTAGCTGAATTATTAATATTATTGTTATTCTTATGGGGTATTAACAATGAGCCTTTCTCTATATTCTTGATTTCTTTATTTACAAACTCAACATTTGGATTTGGAGGCATAAACTTTTACAGTAGAAAAAATTGACCTTTACCCTGACGTCACTAACAATGAACAGTAGTAAACACAAACTTTATATACCTCATCCTTTTCTACTGACTGTAAAAACACATCATACAATATACGTACACTTGTCTTTCAAGCAATGACATACGTTCTTATGTAACTCTAATTATTACTTCCAAATGTTGAAAAGAGATAGCACCAAAAACGATTAATCGGTTGTATTAATAAGAATTTATTTTGACCTCTTACGACAACTGTCATTATTTTGATACATCGAGTTTTGTTCAAATCGTTCCATCATTTGCATTCTGATAAATTCTATAAAATCGGTTTTTTTCAAGACCTCTAATTTATTATTTCTATTCCACGATAAGTACAGAATTTTCTGTTTCGCATTTAATGAATATTTCCAACTTAACCTCACTTCTTAGACGGTGGCTGAACAAGATAAACAAGCAGTCAACGTATTCACGCACACGACAAAGTAATTGTAGCCATTTTTGACTCATTGATTGATTTCGCGAGGTTAGTAGGTATGACGTCAGGGTAAAGGTCAATTTTTTCTACTGTATTTTCATTTGTAGTGAATGTACCTATAAATTATGTCTGTTAAAAGCGAAAAACGAACGCGTTGTAGCTAGCTGATTTGCTCTTTCTAACCTAAATCTGGCCACAAACTCATCGTCATCTAAGGTTTCGAAGTAATTTATCCTACAATAACGAATTATTAAAAAATTGATAATTTGGAAATAATTTGAGTAGTTATCTTTCACGTATAGTTTTTGGCTTCCTTCTTAGCGGAACCATATCTTCTTCATCGGAAGATTCAAGTATTGGAAGATCATTCTAATCCATTTTAAAATAATAAATAGACAATCTTACGACAACAAAAATTATCAATAATTAAAAATCAGCTAAAATCCAATAACACTTTTCGTTAAATTTTAAGGTTAACGAAGAAAAACATCACATATGACAGGACTGACAGGATATATCAATTTATATGAACTACTTTCACGTTACTTCAAGAATTGCTCTACCGGTGTAAAAAAAGCATCGTAAAACCAACTAGTTTTATACTTGGTATAAATTCTGGTATAACTTTACAACCCAGAATAACTATACTGTTATTTATACCTAGTATAAATATCTCTTGTAAAACCGGCCCTCAGTCGACTATACAACTTACCTTATAAACGAAATCCAGTCCAGAATATAAAGCTTCGTGATAAAATGGTGATGCTTTAAAAAATAGGTTGCCCAAAATTCTGGCTAGTGCAACGAAGCAATCGTCATCGGGTTTGATTTTAAAATTAAAATTGGGACTGTTTACATCGACTTTGTCGTAAGCTACAGCTAAAAATCTACAGCAGACGGCAAGAAACTGTAGATTGTTTTTGCCCCTTAAAAGGAAAAAATTTAAAATATTATATTACTAAAGCCCGCTTTACAGCAATTCTACTTGCAATATATTGCAGCAACACCTTGACCTTGGAAGGTCTTGCTTGCAACAATTGACAATGGTTTTACACTTAATATGCAATTTTCATCTGATGCTTATATTGTTGAAAAAATAACTTTGTATTTAAATTATTGATATATATCAGTCAACTATTGTTTTGTAGGTAACAAAAAATTACCAACTTCTCCCCCAAAACTGCATGCAACCTGCACTACAAATCGATTTGAGAAAAGAGCTTAAAATGGCAAGATACTTGCCAAATTGTTCTCTACTGCGCATGCTTTGCGAACTGTAAAGCGGGCTTAAAAACTTGTATATATAGCCAAGCCAAAGACAGACAAAAGTCTCATTGCTTAGGCAACCACCTAAAAATATTAAAGGTATCCAGGTATACATTGCAGACTGTACAGGAGAGCTACTAAGGCAAGAGTTTGCGATTGCCATATACTCCGATAGTCAAAGCGCTATCAAAGCAATCAGCTCGATGCAGATAAACTCCAAACTTTGGGACTACTTGGAAACCCTAGAGAGATACCAGGCCACTGAAATCACAAGTGCAATGAAGAGGAAGACTCACTGGTCCAAGAAGTGTACCGAATGTACTGCAAAAAATAAATAGCAGTACTTTGATAGAAAAGCAGTCCCAAAAATCTACAAGGTGCCTGGAATTGGACAATTGCCAAAACTTACAGAATGGGCAAACAACCAGAATCCAGGTAAACTCAACAAATACATACACAACTTATGATTGGCAGATACAAACACAACTTATGATTGGCAGATACAAACATATATGCAGGTTTTGCCAAGAAGCAGCACACATACTGCAAAGGCCTGACAAGGATATTTTTTTGACGATAGGGGAGAAAAAGACACAACCCTTTTAATATATGAAGAGTCTTGGGTTTGAATAATAGAGTCTAGGAATGAGTATAGATGGGAGGAGCTCTAGTATAACATGAGGGCAAATACAATAAATCTGAAAAGGTCGGAGTGGAGCGGCACATAAATCCCATATTAATGCTATTAAAGCAAAATATAGTATAGTTCATTTACGATAAGTTTGCAATAACAAAACATGACAGATGTTTTACATCGTTGCCACGTTGTAATTTTTTTCCAGTTGGTGGATAAAATTATGTTGATAAACTGTTCATTGTATAAGATTACATTCAACTCAAAAATAAGAGCAGAAATTATAAAATTTTGATGATTAAATACATAAATTTCAAGATGTCCAAGTTTGAAACCCTAATTTTAACCGAAAAATGTTATCTTCATGCAGATGTTATCTTCAGCAGAACAGAGAACTCCTTAACCATGGTCCTATTTACCCCAGAAAATGTACAAGAAGCCATTGAGGCTCTAAAGGCTGACTCCAGTGCAGGGCCTGATAACATTCCATCATTTTTTCTCCAGAAGTGTAAGGAGTCCTCGAAGGTGCCACTGTCGCAGGCAATGAACAACAGCATTGATACCTGTTCAGTCCCAGATGAGTGGAAGAAGTCATTTATTATCCTGATTTATAAAAAGGGAAATAAAAACCTTCCAGAACACTACAGACCGATTAGCCTCACTAGCAATTTTTGTAAGGTCATGGAAAAAATCCTCACCAAAGAGATAACTGCATTTGCATTGCAAAATAAAATTATTCCTGACACACAACATGGCTTTCTACCTCATAGATCAGTAGAAACAAATCTTTTGCAGTGCATGAATGTTTGGACAAAAAGCCATGATCAAGGAGAACCAACCGACGTTCTGTATCTGGATTTTGAGAAAGCTTTTGACAAAGTGCCCCATTTAAGACTTCTCTATAAACTAGAACACTTTGACATCCGAGGAAAGTTGCAACAGTGGGTCGAGAAATTTTTGACCGGGCGGATCTATACAGTACGTTTAAACAGATCAATGTCAAATGAGCACCCCATCATAAGTGGCGTAATTCTAGGTTCAGTATTGGGTCCTCTACTTTTTCTTTTGTACATAGCAGACTTAGGGTTGAAAATGTCAATGAATGGTGCGTTTTTTGCAGATGATGCAAAATTCTATGGTAACCCACGATACCAAGCT
>CAJUYH010002753.1:0-37614 GCA_910591685.1 Galerucella tenella
TCACTTTGGATAAGTTGAATGAACAACGCTCTCATTTCATACATTACGGTCACTTTAAAAGAGATATTCCTACGGAAATATTACCAGAACATATTGCAGTTGATGGTAAACTCCGTCAAATTGCAGCACAAATGTTCGTTTTGATGCATATGTAGCCGTATTTTATTGCTGAATATGTAATCAATATTGAAGATATTAATGTTTGCAATAGAATGCGGTCTCACATTCACTTATTACAAATATCGAATATGTGCCTTGCATATACAATCGCAACTGACTCGGTTAATTTTCTAGGTCGAATGATAGAGCTTTATATTGGGCAATTTGTTGTTTTATATCCCAATTGCATTGTACCTAAATTTCATTTTTTAATTCATGTACCACAATGCATTCGTCTATTTGGACCAGCACGTCAACAATGGTGTTTTCGATTTGAAAGCACTCATGTTTATTTTAAAAGATTGGTACTCATAGTACGTAATTTCAAGAATATGGCATATACTTTTGCATATAGACATCAAGCATGATTATGCGCAAAATTGGCGGCTTACCCGGGATCTCCTGCTAAAAGATTTCTGTACTACGGTCATGAAATAAGTCCTGGGACCACAATACTGCTTAATAATTTACCGAATGCTGCATTATTTCACGATTATTTGGGAAAAGTTGATGATCCAAATTACCAATTGTTACATACTCCGAAAGATATTATTCATGGAACGGAATATGTACCGAAATCGATAATTCTTTTAGAATGTCAAGATGATTCTCTTCCAATGTTTGGTGAGATCAGTGAAATATTTGTCATTGATGGAAGAATATTTTTCATATATTTTAATCTTATAACTATTTTTTTCCATGACAAATTGAATAGTTACGGTACACAGAACGTACCTAATAACAGTAAGATTATTGCGATTGACGATTTGGTTTTCCCACATCGTTTAATATCAGTGAAAATATTCGGATTCAATTTTGTTGGTTTACTGAATCATGAGCGGAATGAATTTTGTGGATAAATAAAAATTTGTGCGTGAATATCTGAATATATTATGTTAAATTTCTAAATATGGTTTTAAATAAATGTGATTATTATTAATAAAAACCATGAAGAATACATATATATATATAACAATCATTTATATGTTATGTATATAACAATATGTATATGTTGTTGCAATAAAATCCAATATTGAATGCACTTGAGACACATAGTTTTTTCATGTGTAATTTTTCCAGTCGTGAAACTTTTTTTGATGCGTCTATTCGCGAAGTGTGTAAATGGCTGTCATATGTGTTGTTTTCAAACGTTTTAGCTGTGTTACAATTTTGTGTGTTGAGTAATGAACACACTTTAAGCATGTTCCGGAGCTTACACAAATGATGTGAATTGATTCAACACACATAAAATGCGATATGTGTCAATATAACACATTAAAATCGAATAACACATCATCGAATTGTGCTACGTGTTAAAGTAACACACTGAAATACACACTTGCATTTGCAGTGAAAGCGCTCAAAACCTTCTTGGTAACGCCAAGCAGTGTCAAACGCATGTACTCAAACGGAATCTGCGACACCATTAATATGCCAAGTCCTTTCAGAGGACTATCACCATGGTGATGATCTTTATTAAGTTTTTCGGCATATTCAGTGTCTGTGCGTGGCACACTTTTTCCGTCGAGAATTTTCCATTTTGAACACGAATTCTCGGCTCTATGTCCCAAGTGATTTAGCACAAATGCTCGTGCCGGCACATCCGCAATGAAACTGCGGAATGTAAATAGTATTAGTTTGTTGAGAAAACTGATGCCACAGTTTAATTTCAAATCATTCACCTCTTTAACAAACTGTTCGAAGAATTCCGCCGCATCATTAGGTTTTGTGGTACCGCGGTATATCCCAACTACTATCATCATTTAAATTGGCGAGAAAGAAAACCGACCATCCCGATCAAGAGATGCACCAACAGTTGAAATATCAATTTCCAGAAGCTTTGGAATATCAAACGGCAATGCAAGGGTGCTTAATGATTTTACCATTGCCGCTGCGTACCCTAAATGCAAATATTCACCCAGTATAACTTCAAATAATTGAACACGCGAGCTAGATGTTTGAACCAACGTCCGGTGGTCAGCCGGAAGGTATGAAAAATATTTGTCTTTTCAACAATTTGAGAAGTTCGTTTCCCTGCTTTTGACCGAAATATTATTTAAGAAATAAATTTCACAACTGTTCTTGGAACGAAATACCACAACCACCATCCTGAATCATTCGATTCAGTTCCATCAACTGTGTATGCAGAAGTATTGGAACTATAATAATCATCAACATCCACACGTGCAAAGCAATGATTTACGATATTGGAACCACCATGGGTGAAAGAGATTAAAATATTTTCCATTACAGTGATTATTGCAAAATAATAAGTGTATTATAGTGACCAAAAAAATCACAAACAAATCAAGATAAGATATTACTGTAATATGATATTCCAATGATTCTAGATATACATCGGCAACACTTCAGTTCAAATAACATGAGATTTCATTCTATTATTTCTCTTAATGTAAATTTTTCAGCAAACATAAATTTTTATTCCTCACCCCTCAGTTTTCATTTCTCAACGTTAATTTAATATTATTTAACATATACTCAAAATGAACCATACTCGACTGAAGTTTTTGTAATGCATTAACGATTCTTTCATACTCTGTAAGATTTCCTCGAACAGACAATATTGCTTTTGAATTTAATATTATTCTCGTGTCCATCGTCAAAGTCGTACATTTTTTTCTCTTTCGATTACATCCATAAATTCGAACTTCATTGTTCTTGTATAGTTTGACAGCAATTTTCGCATGAGGTAGATAACGTGGAAAAACCAATATTCGTCTAATTAAAAAATTGAAAGGAAATCTTTGTTGTTGACACCATTTGTTTCTATATTTCGTAGATTTTGTAATATTTGTCGATCCGATAACAATTCTTTCGGCATAGGAAATCAGTTTCGTTCGCGAGACTAACTCAACGAGTTCAGCCTTACTCAAAATATCAGCAGTGTCGCTAACGGCTAAACCAATGAGAAGATTGAATAGCACAATGGCAATGAGAAAAACAAACAAGACGAAAATGAAGTGACTGAGAATTGGATGGAAGACAAATGGAATGTCATTAGCGTCAAATTCACCGGTTAACATTATAATAGTTTTAAATAGTGAGTGTCCAGGATCTGGAAAATTTGATTCATCGCCGTCTTTGAAAAGTGTAAAAAATGCCAATGCAAATGCAAGAATAAGAAACACATACGGGAATAAAAATACCATAAGATTTATCGAAACTGTTTTAAACATTTCAATGCCCGTTGACATTCGTGGATGTTGACTGATGAGTATAACCAATTCCCACGCAGATAATAGAATGGCAATGGCACCAACTGGTGCTCCTGCCCCAGTTAAAATTGCTATGGTCAACATAATCAACATAATCTCTACCCAATTTTCGATACTGATGATGTAGTCAAGAGGTGATGAAATGAATTGAAGAACCTCTCGCAATAATAGAACTATTAGACAAATAGCTAGAAAGCACCACAAACCATTCATTTGTACCCAAAGTGTAAATACTGCTCTCGATGCCATAGTCTTTGTGTCATTCATGCCCACACCAAGGTTGGGACTACTAGATTCCGATTTAATTGTAATCAGTAATATATAGCAGTTTAAAAATATGTAGAAAAGGATATAGAAAATGAAATTTATATATAAGACGTGCCTGATTCGATGCCATTTCAGATAGAGATAAGATGAAAGCAATGGATGTTTTAAGAGATAATTGAGTGATGGATTAGATGCTATATAACGTAAAGCACCCATCTCTGATATTGATGGTGAATTCATTGAGAAATTATTGGACTGATTCAAGTTGTTACTAGTATCTTCAGAGTTGATTGATATCATTGTGTATGGTATAAGACATGTGTAGTCAAAATTGATTTCGTAATCATCAGTACGATCATTGTTACTACCAATACAGTTGTTAAAATGCTCTTCGAGTGTGATTGGAGCAATATGGGCCAATGGTGTGATTCCTAGAATGTTGACGTGCCCCAAGTAACTTCCACATTTTAATAGGAGATTCACAGCTTCCGCACACTCTGCCCTTGCTGCATAGTGCAATGGGGTATTTCCTTTATCTGAAAATAAGATAGCATTTATTTCAGTAAAAACAAGTTTAATTTTATCCTATAGCACTACAGCGATTCGACAAAAGCTCATCAAAGCTCTCCCTATATTCACAATATCACAGCATAAATAGTTTTGATGAAATCAAAGACATATTTCTTCAATCAAATTAATTCAAGTGTAAAGAGTGATAGTAATTATCAGTGAGAGTGTGATATATGAAACTTCTCAATCTATTCTTTCTGTTTCGTGAAACTACACGTACTTGTGTATGCTACTTATCAGTGGGGCTGAAACAAAAAATGCATCATCGTCCTAATAACGATTAGATATGTACTATTCGTCTAAAATGTTGGTTCAATCAGTTTCGAGAACACATACAGCGTATTTTCAATAATTTATGCAGTTCACTACATGGTAAAAAATACTCGGTCAATTTCCTACTTGCCAAATTCGTTTCATACTCACCATCTTCACACCGAACGTTGATATCCTGTTGGTCTAGAATTAATTTCAAACATTTCAATCTATCGGATTGTTCCTTTTTTGATCGTAACGATGAAGTTCCCAATTCTTGACATGAAGTAATAAGCATTTTTTCTGTAATTTGCAATGTATTGGACTGCAACAGTTCATTTAAAACATTTGGATAACCGCATTTAATTGCAACTTGTGCCGCTTCAGATAAATTATAATTTACGTCTTCGCCCTCTTTCCGTATCAATAATTCTTTCACTGCAGTATAAAAGTTTCTGCTGGCTGCTATTACCATCAATCTCGGCTCATCTATTGTCTGCCGATTGTCTTTAACATTTGTAAGATTATCCAGAAAATGTTTTTCATCATTAGCATCAAGGTAGAATCGTAAAACATTGAAATCAACTTTTATTTTACTTTTCGATGGTAATTGAATATCAGGAAGTTTATCCTCAATTAAATCTCGTGGTGTTTTCTTCTTGAAATCCCAAAAATTGTCAAGATCTGTCGGTAATCGTGAATAATACAAGAATGTGTTAACCATTTCCCTTCGAGCTGCCGCTGCGGCGATGTGAATTGGTGTTGTGCCTTTGGCATTTGCAATATTTGGACTCGCATTGTGGTCAAGGAGAAGCTTGACACACTCAATATTATTTTTCATTGCTGCAAAGTGAAGCGCGGTCTCGCGTCCCGCTTCCAAATTTGGATTTGTTTTCAGGTCCGCTAATAAGACCCTGAGTACATCGACGTGACCTAATTCTGTAGCAAAATGAATTGGTCCACGATTATGCGCAACATTCAATTTGTTAGGATCCGCTCCAAGATGTAAAAGATGTTCAACAAACTCATACAGTCCCTCGCAACAAGCAACATCTAATAAAGTTTTACTCAGTGGATGCGTATAAACATGATTAATGTCTATACGCAGTAATTCCATTTCGCGGCCACGTTTGAGTAAACTTTTGAAAGCAGCTAAACGTCTCGATTGAATACACGCCAATAGAACTTTATAGAGGCTCGTACTCTCTTCCTTAAATAGGTTGGTCTGCAGTATTTTGTCTCCAGCTTCCATATTATTCTAAATAGTCATAATTTTACATCATTATTGACACATTTTTCTAATATGCATTTAAAAAAAAAAAACTTTAAAGGAGAGCATATGATAGGAATATTAGACATCACAAGATATATTATGATAGGAAATTGTATGACAGCTTAAATGGGCGTGGACGGCAATCGCCGACTGTTCGCCACCGTGAATGATGTCATCCTAACCGGTTTATCATGGCCAAGTGATATTGCGCATTTAGCGTAAACTGTGATCTCTTTACTGGGTATCTGTGTAGTTGTGTGCTCCGAATGTAAAGCAACATATGTTATTGAACGTTCATTCATGATTTACTCATGCGCTAAGGAATACATAGAAGGAAATATTATGATACTGAAATCAAAGGTTACCCAAGATAAATATGCTATATTCATAAAAAAAGAGTGTTCTGATCACGTATGTTCTTAACTGCATGTGTATATTCCTTTGTGTTTTAGGTACATGCTACTTTTCAGTAATATGTGTTAGAGTTAAATTATTGATAGCGTAATTAATGGAATAGTTATATAAAACACCGGATATTAGAATTTATTCTTATTCCAGGTTATACATAAATATATATTTTGTTCCCTACTGGTAACATGAGCTGAATTTAAATTGAATGAAGAAGAAAGCTATCTAAAACGATCATTTCAAACTCACCAAAATTTAAATACACTAGTCGAGAATTCTATTGTACCGAATAGTACCGGTGGCTACAGATCTCGATTAATGTACAATAAAGTTAAACAACGTCGTTGGTTTTTTACTGTCACACGAAACGGCCTGAGTCACAATCGCTATAAGCGCTCATCATTGAGATCCCCCACACTATCCTGTGCACACACACTTATCAGAAAAATAAAGGTGGGAATGTCATTCACAATTGGTATATATATATATATATATGTGCCTTGTCGACATATTTTATTTACATCACTTATCACTTGAAAACAAAAATGTTTATATATTCATCTCCATGATAACAAAAATATTTTTTTCTCACCGCTGTTTATATTAATAAAAATATGTGCCTAGAAATATTTAGATTGATTGTGAAATACAAATCTATAATAATGAAGATAGATAGACACGGTGTGCATGTACGTGCCATGACTGACGTTGTACCGCACAGTCGGCGGGAAGAGTATGCAGTGGAGAGAGGGAAGGATGATGGATACAACGAGCCACAAGAACATTCGAACGCAGACAATACATTATACTGATTATTCCGCGTTCATGAACGGGCAACGAAGCTAGCGACGATTTTGTGTATAAGTTTTTTTTACTCACGTGTATGAGTTAATTTTGATGAAATTGCTTTTTTTTGGTCATATTGATCGGGTAGTGAAATAACGAATTTACTAACGATTCCATAGTGTACTTGGTGCAATATCTCTGAGTTCCGAGTTTGCATTCTGTCTGATTATTTGTTGTGAGTATACAATTGAAAAAAAAACTATGTGTATACAAGTTGGATTTTTTATAAAAAATTAACACTACCCTGAACTATTTCCTTGTTATAATGCACGTTCAATTGGAGATCGTACAATTCCTGCATACGAATTAAATTTTGTATATATTATATGGAATATATACACTATTGTAAACACTTCAATGATATTATATACAAATTATTAATTGAATTCATGAATGAATAATGGACTTTCTGGTTTATTCATTTCTCTATCATATACTGATATCCATAAAAAAAATAATACTAGCATAATATACACGAATTTAAATTCGAATATTTGATCCATTTCACAGTAGAATAAGTATTGTTTTGACTGGGAATCCATTCTTTCATTTATTACTTAATTCCAGCAGCATAACTGATGTTTTTTTTTCTCAAATATTGTCATAACTTTTCTTATCAAATATGATTATTGAAATAATCTGTTCATGTCATTCAGATGAGTTGGTGGGCGATGCAAAAAATCTTCATGGGCATGTTCTTATATGGACAGCTAAGAGTCGATCCCTGAGCGCTGGTTAACGCATCGTCTCGAGATCACATATCCTTGATGTTACGCAATATATCTATACTTTAGTTAACTAGGAGACCTTAAAACAACGCATTACATGTTCTTTTCAAATATAATTATAAAATTAACAAATGTTTATTATAATCTCCGCTTACGCCGACATCAATCATATGTTCTTGATTGTGATTAAATTTATCTTTGATAGGAAATGTATATTTTCATTTTCATGAAATTAGTGTGAATAATGGGAGGCATGACACACATTCAAAGACCTTGGACGCCAACAAAGCGGCGAGGCCCGATTGCTGCCGAATTTGGTAGTCCTGGACCTGCTTGTGTGACATTACCATCACTTATAGGTTTCGATAATTCATTTATTATGATAAAAAAAACAAATTGATCTTCTCTATGGGAAAAAAATGGTAGTTTGCCAAAACAATAAAAGGAATGCTTTTTTAAATGAATATAGGTAAAACGGTTGTGGATTCTAAACGAGGTAGAGCACCGGCCTTTTCGTTCGGAAATAGGTAATGACCATTATTTCAATGCATTGGGAAATCATATTATATTTGTATGACAATCTACTTTTTTCATTTGTAGACATGCTCAAAAAAATGAGAGTCCAGGTCCTGGTCCAGGACAGTATGATATATCCGGTCTGAGCGCAAAAGGTAAAACTAAAACTAAGAGTTTCATTATTTCAAAATGCGATTGCATCTCAATTAAAAATATATTCGTCCACTTGCAAACATAAAATAAGCGAAGGAGTGAGAAACAGAAAGACTTCCGTATCATTCGACATAGACAGTATCGATCAAACACGAGAGACGACATGATGTACATACCCACCCATTCATTCGTAGATAACTTCGTATATGTGTATACATTTTGTAACAAGCTGTTTCATGATACCACAATCGTTTTTTCATATTTTCAATTCAAGATGTGGAAGGATCTCGTTCCTTCGATGCTGTATCAGAGTGTTTTCACGCAATTAAGTAATTCAATATTATATATATGTAGTAAATAAAATTGAATGAATATACTTGGTAAAATTGGGATTTAAGAATGAAGAATATTTTGGAGTAATTCACGGCGATATTTATTTTTGAAGATTAATGCCAATTCAAGTTTACACAAAAAAGAAAAGATATAAGAAAACTTGGGCGACTACTCGATCTAACACTGGATGTTTCTTCTTTCGGTTCCCGCCTAGAACTGCCCTCCTTCCCTCTTCGGATATTCTCTATGCCTCCGGCCCCACTCATTGCAATACCATTAGGCCTTGTGATTTATGACACTCATATATTAGGACCTTGAATAAGTTCTCGCTGTTTTTTTACAAAATAAAAACTTTATTTAAAATATAAGGATCAAAAACATTTCATTCAAAGTATTGGCCATCACTAGAGACTTCATCGACTAATTCCTCCAATTCTTTGTCTTCGAATTTCTTCGGTGCGCCAGAACGTCCTTTATTCTTAAGTTCAAAATCATCATTTTTGAAGCGGCGAAACCAGTCTCTGCATGTCGTATCCGACAGAGCATTGTCACCATAAGTCTCAACAAGAATTTTATATGCTTCAGCTGTAGATTTCTTTTCAATAAAGTTGTGCAATAAAATTCCCTGCAAATACACTTTATTTGGCACAAATGTAGACATTTTTAGAACTAATAAACAATTACTTTGTTTACACTAAAATGAACTATCATACACTGAAATTCAAGGTTAGATACAGTACTTCCTTGCATGTGCGTTACCATTCGAAATTCCATGCACGGAGCACTGCTACTGCTATCTTTGAAGAAACAGCGAGAACTTATTTAAGGTCCTAATATTTTAATTCTATCTCTAATATAATTGCCGGTTAACAATCGGGATACGATATAAAGTAATTTTAATCGATTCTTAATGTGAGGGACTTAGGAAAAACCCCATATCTCATATATATGTGAACAACTTAAATTAGATTTGCATAACTGTATAAAGAATTGGAATAATGAAGTATTACCAAATACAAGAAACATCCTTGATAAAACTTATTCAGATTAATGTCAAACTTTTAGTAGACTGTTGACTTGTGTGAGTGATGAACTAAGTATTTGATGCTTACTTCACCATTTCAGTATGAAAATTTGATCAAAATTCCGCTGATGGTAGGCTCAAAAAATTACTTAACTATTGACCATTTTGGTCATGATAATTCTACTTCATCGTGTACCTATCGAAAAATATAATAATATGACAATAATATTTTTATTTCTGCCTATATGGCTTGGACATAGGTCTTGGTTACACTTTACATTCATTACATCTTCTATAATTTTTTTTTTGTTGTTTTGAAAGTACTGCTTCTACTAATACTGACGCCACCTACCATCTTACGGTATTAAGAAAATCTTATTTAATTTTAGCAGGCTTCTTCTTTCTCCCACCTTCCTTTCTGAAGACCATCACTTTTGATTTAGACTCATTTAGTGCTATCATTTTCTTTTTTAAATATTTTTCAAGCCTTCTGATCATACCATCTACTCCTCATTCTAACAAGCTGTCAAGCAAGTTCTCTAGCTAACAACACTGCATCATCTGCATACTCTACCACTGGCTTGTCCTTTGCTCAACTCTCCTCTTATATATGCCATTAATACCTTGAAAAGAGTTGAACTTAACGAGCATCCTTGCTTTACTCCCTCTTTCGTCCAAAATTCTTCTGATATGTTCCCTTCCTATTTTCACTCTGTTTTTCGTTGCTTTATAAATCTCTTTCACTGTTTCAATTATTCATTTTCTTACTCCTCAATTCTCCATGGTTTTCCATAACACCTCTCTGTCAACTCTATTGAATGCCGTTTTCAGATCCACGAAGAATGCAAACAGTTTTCCTTTATATATATATATATATATTTCACAATAAATATATATATATATATTTATTGTGAAATTGCTTTAATTTAGTCTCCAAATTTATTTACGCCTTCAACGTTGTACTACCTGTTAGATATGGATATTGAAATGATTTATTTCAGGATCAAGCAGTAATTGTTCGATATCAGGATGGATTTATTTGATGCTCTCTAATTTAATTATTTGCTCTTCGCAATACATAATCGGACATTATCTACATATCTTTTATACAAGTGATAATACATATTTTTTTTTCTTCACTCTCTCACGTAGTAGATATATGTATATATACAGGTATGCATTTCCAAAGTATATTCTTGTGCCGCCTGCTGTCGTATATAATTAGTTTAATTGCCTCTTTCAATTCACCCGTCGGTAACTTAGACATTGGGTACGCATGTATTGAGTATGACATGATTTTGATATCTCCAACACTACCTGTGATTGGTAATAATTGCGGAAACTGGCCGAAATATCACCAATACACACAATTTCAAGGGATGCCACCCTAGTTCTTATATAGGTCCTAGGGAAACCTGTGGAATCTTCAAGAAATTAATTTACTTTACCCAATCATTTGTATATTCGAATTCTAACATCAATATTTATTAATCAGCTATGGAGAAAAAGATATTATACAATATTTTACTACGGACAGAAGGTCCAGACAATATGATCAAGGATCAAAATAACTCTACTTTATATACATTCTATTGATTCCTATTTATTTTAAGGTCGCAGAAATGACGGGTCTACGGCATTGCCCAAATAAGGATAGGAATTTGTCGGACGCTTACAATCACACTCTCAGACTCATTGTTTCTCTTTCGTACTCTCTCGCACTCATCGCTCCTACATCTATCACACTCATATTCTTTATCCTTATGCAATTTTATTCTGTATTTTATTCTATCACGCACTTACATTTTCGTACATACATCCGTACACAATAACATTCTTCTATTTCGCACATACATTTACTTCACTCAACTCTCAATAATATTGATCCACATCACACTTTACAATATTCATTCTATTCTTATTACATCTTCCTCTCTCATACTTCCATACCGCTAACTTACATTTTATACAAATACTATCGTCATCTTACTTTACCCGGCTCACATTATTTGATTCGTTTGTCCACTTCGCACCTGTTCAATTTTCAATCACGTCTCACTTTTACTCGTTTTCCTTTATTTTCACTAGCTCTCACTTAATTCTTCACAATTTTACTTTCCAGCTCGCTTCCCCTCATTTTCTTCCGGATCATTCATAACTTAGTTCACTTATACTTACTTTATTACCTGGGGCTGGGTACCCTGTTGACTCCTGTGGCGTGATTTGAAGGTGCACTTGCAGCGTAACGGTGTTTCACAGCGATGTTCCAAGGACGACATGGCGCATAGCCTGGTCATACCTTTCCAAGCACCCTGTACTTGGCCGTGGGCTGCAATTCCAGCTTCCCAAATAATACCATGCCGCCTTCTACCCATCAGTTGCTACTCTGATCCTGGCACGCTCAAGATACCCATCTTCCTCGTTGATCCGCACTCCAGGCGATAATCCCGATTCCACACGTCTTCACTCGTCCACAGGGTCCACGGAAGTGTAGTTTCGTGCCTCATTATTAATTTTTCTTGCCCGGAAACAGCCTAATTCCCCCATCCCTCCGGTATCACTCATTATCCAAATTCGAATTAATGCGGAATGACCCGATATCACTCACGTGATCACCTTCTGGAGTGGGTTCTCTTTGGCTACTTTACTTGGCAACGGCACTCAACTTTAGAATTATCACACGCTTTCGTTCTCATTCGTAATTCATATCGACATCGTTTGCACACATTCACGCACTATTCGCATCGTACATTCACACATTTCATTTTGGTATAATATAGTGATGGATGGAAAATCCACCACATCACTATATATATTACCCGTTGTTCCCCTTTCTTTTTTGAAACCCGCTTGTGTCTCCTATAAGACTCCCTTCTCTTCTATGTTTTCTTTCAATCTTTCATTCAATATCATTGCGTATATTATGTATGCTGTATTTAATAGTGTTATCCCTCTGTAATTTTGCCCTTTTTATGTTGAGGTGCAATCACTCGTATTTTCCATTGGCATTGCTTCACCATTCCAAACTCTCTTCATTATAATGCATGCTTCTTGCTCTGTGCTGCCTTGCACGTACAGCTATGCCTCATCCGGCGTTCTGTCTTCTCTTTTTTTTAACTTCCTTATTTCGTTTCTCATTTCTTCCTCTGTTATCCCTTCCCATTTTTCCTCCTTTTCCTCTACCTCTCTCTTCAGTCTCCCACTGATTTTTCCATTGTTTCATCCATTAATTGACAGAAATGTTCTTCCCACTCTCTCATTTTAATGTACTCATTTATTCCAACTCACGTATTTCGATATTTGTTGATGAATTCCCACACTTTTCTTTCCATCTTCGCTTTCATAATCTCTTCTAACTCCTCTATTCTTCTTTTATCTTCCTTTTCTTTGCATATCCTTTTCAACTCTTTTCTATTTTTATACTACTTTACTCACTAGCCCTCCTTTCCATTGTTTAGTTCTCTTTTCGTTGCACTTTTCTTGCTTTCACACTCCCTGTGCCACCACTTTCTGTGCACTATTACCCTTTTCCTCTTCCATATTTTTTTGTTCATGCTCTTGTGCATTGCCTCCTTCATTTCCTTCCAGCTATCATTTATATTTTTCTCTTTGCTGAATGCCTTTTCTATTGTTTCTAGCTGAAATCTGGTTTCACTCCGATCGTCTCACGGTATTTTCTCTCCTATCACTTTTCCTACTTTTCTTTTCTTTTTGCTCACTTCATTTTTCAGCTCACATACAGCGGGCATATGATCTGACTCTCCGCTGTCCAACACTCTTAGCTCCTTCATTTTTCTGCACTTTCAATCCCGATCAGTACATAATCAATTACCGACTGCCCAACCTCCGTTACAAACGTGAAGCTGCCTTCTTCATCTCCTCTTGCATTACCGTTCAGTATATACCATCCTTCTTCTTCTATGGTTCTGATTAGTAATTTTCCTTTTCCCATCTCTGCTTTCTGCTTTTTTGACCTCACGTCGCCCCTACTTTCACTTTGCCTTGTTAATATCTTACCTTGTTCTCTCACTTTCATTTGATGTTTCCACTCGCGATTACCCACACTTTTCTTTTATTTCTCTTTTTTACTTTTCATCACTTAGTGATAAGAAAGTATTGGTTTCGTCCGATTTGAAAACGCCAAAATAACGCATGTAATCGCATTTTTCAACAATAATAATTGGAATAACGGATAAAAAAACTTAATATTAATGTTCAATGAATTGCCTCCTTGAATAATATAAAAAAAAATTTCATGTTTTTGAAGGTGACGTACATGAAAAACGTGTTTTTCAGCGGGCGGATGGACGAATATTTTATTTATATAGTGGGAGTATCTCGAAAACTGCTGGACCAAACAAATTAAAAATTTATAAGGAGGTAATTGTTATCGAGCAAACAATAAATTGTTATGTTAAATTTTGTTTCGACTTTCCGTTCGCCGTAAAATAACAATTATATGCGTTTTCGAACGAAATATGCATATTCTATAGAATTTATGTGACGAAAAACATAGAAGCCACGTGATCTCAGGAGTGGCTTGATAAAAAGTCTGGAATTTTGGCCATAGCATAAGAATGTTCGGGAGATGATAAGTTGCTATGTCTCATTTCGATCGGACGTTTATGTCGTGAGAAAATGACGTTTTTATCTATTGCGGGAAAATTACATATAAAAGTACGTACATTGCATTCTGATAACGCGTAACGCGTCACCGATGTCAACAAACCTTGCTAGAGTTTTGTACTTCCGAGAATCCCTTTTCATCGATGAAAATACCAAAACAGGCACATGACCATTTAAGTAACCCAATAATTTAATTCAAACACTCGTTTATTTGGATCGCAAATTTTAATAAATTAAAAAATTCAATTATGGTATTATTATTTAAATGATTTATACGTTCAAACAACAATAGTGATGAAAAGTACCGGGCAAGTCTACTTGCCTAGATTTTTTATTATTATGGGGAGTCGGAGCTCCTTCTTTTTCATCGACACTCAAAATTCTCGTATATACCACCTTTTTCTCAAGCAACCTTTCTTTTTATCAGCACCGTTACCACATATAGCCTCGCTTTCCTGCTCTCTACCCTATCTCCTTATCGAAAAATATATCTAAAAGTGGCCAGTTGAACTTATATTTCTATTGTTTATATTGTTTTTTTATAATCTTCATCGTACAAGTTAGTAACCACCTGTTAGATAGTCAGTAATTCTACAATTTAATTTATAACGTGATATATATGCTCGGAAGTTGAACGAAAGTTCGACCGTATAAGTGACCGTTAATTAATCGGTCGACTCTCCGCACAATTCGATCTCTTAGCCGTATTAATGAGTGAGCCCCAGTAAACGTGAACAGTAATTTCTTTGACAATACCACGCTACCTAATACAATTAAATATTGTTACAGATGACATGACACTGCCAACTTAATTTGCCGTCATGTCATAGTTGCATTTTGTAATAATTCATGATGTCAATTCTTTTTGTATTAGAGTTGTTCATGTGAATATAATCTGTTATTCGTTTCATGGGTAAAACCTACACAAGCCTGTACTTGACGATATTGTTTTGTTTAACTCTAACTATTACGTATTCATTTCTATCGTATATCGCCAATCGATCTGCAATTACTTCGTATTTTTACTAAATAGCGACAATGCATCATAATACAGGTTGTTTCAGCAATAAAGTTTTTTTCGATCTACAAAAGAAAACTTTATTTATTCACTCGACCACCTGGTGGTGTTTTAGATTTTACGAAATTTACAAATAATTGTGTGCATCGTGGATCATATATATGCATAATTCAATAAGTGAGAGAATTGCTGCCAGTGTAATTGTCAAAATAAAAGATTACTCTTAATTATAGTTTGATTAATTTCGACAGAACACAATAACCAAATATAATTGTAACACTTGTTGCCATGGGCATTCAGAATTCGTACCACTCTCAAGCAAGCACATTGTGTGTATCGTAACCTCAAACTTCACACAGTTCACGAATGAAGAAGTTCGACCGTGATCAATAATATCAAGAACAGAGAATTGTGAAGTGATGTCAGGTGGCACCCAGTCAACGATTAATACAATCTATACTAAGGAGCCACTTCAATATCACCAGAAAACTTCAACGCCGTGCATACAACACTGCATCGTCCACCTCAGCGAACAAACTTCTCGTCGTAGGACACACATATTCACACTTGCACTCACACAAATATAATTATTCAATTCAATTTAAAAGCACTCTCAATCATTAGTTTAATTCAGATAATAGTTTGCAAGCTACCACAAGCACGCTTATATATATCACCAAGGCAATCAATTGCAAACAATTGCTATATTATAAATTTAGCATCAAATTTTATACAGAATGACTTTGAGCAAAATTATAGAATGTGTGAAAATTCCTTTAAAGGTCACTACGTCGAGTGATTGATTGAGCCGGCCATAGACCTACTATAAAACAATGTGTATTTTTTCATTGAGTTCCGCACTAATTATATATGTCTGGTTTTTGGTTGAAGGTATCACTTTGAGATTAAACAGTACAATTGACAGCGTTGCATATTGATAACAGTTGAATAACGAGCGTCATACTGTGTTGCACTGGAAGACTGTGTAATAAAGTTGAACAATGAAATGTGATCAATCAATAGTATTTAAAAGTAAAGCAATGTATATAGGAACTAGAATATTCTTTAGAAAGAACATCAAAATAAAAAAAAGAATATTCTAAAACAATAATATCATCGAAATCAAACTATGACCTGGAAGATGCCAGAGTGTTGGCGAAAGCCAATAAAAGTGATAACTGCAAATGCAAGGGTTTATGAAGACGTATTTTCCATTGACGTCACTGGGTTTTTCCAATGATGTCAGATGGAAAGGCCTATTATTTTACTGACAGGACCAGAGCACCAATGCTGGAACAGCAGAGAAGTACTAGCGATCCAATCAGGCAATAGAGGAGCTAGTCGATCGTCTCCTTTTCCACAGCATTGCCAGCCGATCAGGAAACACTTCGCCAACCAGTAGTTGCTTAAAAGTCGGCACCTTTGATGTTTAAACACAAAGTAACACTTGACGGAGATCGATTACGACGAGACGACCAACTAGCCTTCAGCCTGTGAGTAGCCAATCAACGACGGAACAACTCTGACAGATTTCATTAGACGCTGCAAAGTACGTACTCTACAGTGTGGAGAATTTCTACCTACTAAAACCACCGCTTTTTTTTATGGACAAATAATAAAGCCTAAAAAATAACGCAAATTAAATAGCATTTTCTGTTAGATACAACGTGAGCTTGCACAATTTGAATCCATATCTTATCGAAATCGAAATTGAACCAGTCTTTTCCAATTTTGAGACAAATACTAAATAATTCTTTCATTTCATTATGAATGGATTGATCGGTAACCAATCCGCCTAGTTTATTGTTAATTTGAATGACTTTGGATGGGGAAGAATCCCGATCTGAATCAAATAAGGCACCTTTGCTTGCAAAAATTCTTATATTTTGCAAGAAGATATCATCAATAAGGAGACGATTACGAGTTAGATTATACTGCCTGTAATGAGAAATTACAAGCACATTTTTCTAATCTCGTCAGCATCAAATTCTTTGCCTACTTCTGACTGTAAATATGCATTGCATTTCTTACTAAAATAAATTTCCCCTAGTGGAAATAAAAAAAAATAATCATTCTAAGTTTATGAATTTTTTCAAATTAAAACATGTTTTACATAAATCATACATAAACCTCATCATAATGTAAACATAACAATTCGATGCATAAAATGGCTTGTATTTGTCTATATATCACTCTTCCTCTTTTTTATTATAAAATCTTCAATATTATAGTATTATATTTTTAATTACATATTAATGAAAATAAAAAAACAAAAGGTAAAAAAAAAATATTTCGTGCTGGGAGGTCCGATCGTACGACTTTCCGATCATCAGTAAAAGCGACTATAGATACGCCATTAAATGAATGGTAAATAATAAAAAGAAAGAAATATTTAAGCTCTTGCAGTACTTATAAATAACTTAGACATCAGGGATCATTTACATATCGCTCAGGTATTATTTGAGATTTTACTAGATAATAATTAAATACTCATAAAAACATATATCAGCAAATATATAAATATATTTTCGTATAAATTTTTTTGAACAATAAGTTTTTTTCGCGCGAGTTTTCGGCTGAATGACGGATGCGCCACCTGCATATAGTTTCGGCATGAATTGTGATGAGCACCAATGGCTCACGTGTACATGCTGTCCTGATGTAGTAGTGGTGTCCGAGTGGCACATAGAGGGGGAAATAATCTACCTCCGACTGGCAACTCTGACTCGTATATGTATGTGTGTGTATGCGTTGGAGAATTATTTTGAATCAAGAATATGAGATTCGTCACAATAATAAAAATATCAGCCTCTTGATCTTCCTCTCGGTTTGAGCTCTCTAAAGTCTATACACAGCATTGTGCTCTCCTCTTGGTTGTTAATCAATAGAATAGTACTCGTGTATTTCGAATCACATGGGTGAATAATCCTTTTATCTATGATGTTATCATTCTCTTATGGGCTAATACTCGTTTATAGTGGCTGTCACCTATTCCTTGTATTTCAAGAGATTTTGCGTGTTATTCTGACGCTCCGGTTCATCTCAAATTGATACATATTGATGACTTCTTTTATTACTTTTCTGTGCTACCATCCTGTAACATGCGTTAGATCTATCGCCACCATAGTATCCGTGACGTCTATGCTGAAGCTTCACGTAGCTCCGCTAGGATTTTTTTCACATCGACATCGCCTCTGCGTTCAATTAGCTTAGCGCAAGCCATGAAATCGGAACCCGATAATACGACGTATTTTCATATTTCTCTGGTCACTAAGAAATACGGCCTGAAACTTTCGTTCATCCATGATGATCAACTGATCGAAAAACTAAAAAAATACAACTAAACATTGCTGAAAAGCAACGTCGTATTAGTATCGATTTAATGATATCAAAATTGCATGGCATGAGCCGTTTGATATGCCAACATCCTCTGCAACTTCCCTAATAGTGATTCAACGATTTTCCAAAACCATTTTATTAATTGTTTCGATGTTTTCTTCACTTGTTGACGTGGTTGCAACTCCAGGACGCTCATCGTCATCAACACGTTCTCGGCCTTCTGTAAAGTGCTTGTACCACTTATAAACACTTTTTTGAGAGTAGACTCGCCGAATGCCACAGTCAACATTTTAAGTGCGTTAGAGCACTTTATTCCATTTTTAACACAACATTTAATACATATTCTTTGATCCATTTTTTTCAAAAGTAAAAAATTGAAGAACACACAAAACGTGATTAACCTTTTCAGTTGTCAAAAACAAACTACTAATCAAAAATGGCTAATAATAACAACATATAATAAACATATTTATACCAACATAACAAAAAAAAAAATTCGATAATCGAATGTACACAGCCAGAGGAAATTCAAAATTCACCTTTTCTTTTGAACAGACCTCGTAAGGAGATTGGGTTTTTACTACTAGTTAGCTTTCAACAAATATAGCCCAAATGTGTAAAAAAATGAGGTACCTACCCCTAGAAAAAAATTGAAAAGAGTGAGTTTCTTACAAACTATTGTTGAATCCCAAGAACAATTGAAGAAAAGAGGAAAAAGGCTTTCACGATTAGCTACAGCTAACGAAAAAAAGTACAATTGCGTTAAAAAATGGATGTATCAATCCTTGAAGGAGAAGGTAATTAGAAAGGGTGGGTTTTTGTATCTTGGGAATAGTAGCAGGTAGTGAGATGAGTGTTTCAGTATTATTTAACTATCAACTAATAACGTCCAATAAAGAAGTTACATATCGACCCCTAGAAGGGTAAAAAAGGTAGTTTTGTTTATTTCAAAATTCGAAGTGGTGGGGGATTAGAATTGTCATTATTAATTAGATATCAATAAAGCTATTTGCATAAAAAGACACACTTAGAGCGCATCTAAAACTCAATATAATTAAGTTGAGAGATGACGTTTTACTATTAGTTAGTCGTGGACAAACACAACCTCATCCCATATTCAACATAATACATGAACACGCTCTTAAGGGAGGGTCCTGAATTGGACGGTTCGAGAAATTGATGTTTTGAGGAATTTTTTTAGGGTAAAAAAAAAGCTAGTCTAGCGAAATTTTTAGATTATTTTATAACATGTCCGAACATGAGAAAACATTTTTTTTTATAGAAAAATATTCACAGGCAACCGCTTTTATGCACATTCGTGCAACTGCTGTTTCCAATCGGCGGGACAGATGGAGCTCGTAATTTTCATCTGAAACAAAAAAAAACCAAAAACCATTTTAATTGTAATATATTGTTCTTCTATATGAACTAAGAAAAACTGAAAAAATTATGAAATTCGAATGTTTCCTCGGGTTTGAAACAGAAAATGTGCTTTTTGTGAAAACAAAAATCATTTCAACTTGCTAAAAAAATGGTTAAAAATTCACTTTCCGACTATGTTTTTAGTTCAAACAGAAAAGAAAACAATACTGAAGCTAACAAGCTTTGGTTTGTTATGATCGGGTGTCTAGTTTTTTTGCAATCACGCCCGCCAATTTAGAAAAATCGTAAAAACGAAAACTCGAGAAAACGGGCTTTAAAGTTTTTGGTAAAAAAAAATGTTATTTTTCGGCTACTTACGGTTACAATACGCTAATCAGCTATCCCTGCGCCATAAAGTGAACCTTCTTCTTCAAAAAACTCGTTTTGATGGAGTGGCTTGAATCTACGGGCCGTGCGAGCTTCCTTGCTGGAAAAGGACATACGCTGATTTTCTCTCTCGATTCGTTGTGCGTCGATGTTATCCGCAAACATCTTGCAAATTTGGCCAATTTTCAAATCGAGCAGCTGCATAATATTAAAAACTGGAGAATATCCTTCATTGAACATTCCTATATATGCAGCAATTTCAACGATTTTTTTTGCAGAATTGAGATGTTTCGGGTTTATGCGCCAGATGGTAGAATTGAAAGATTCGTTCGAATTTTGCGTATGCCCGCCTAAGCATCGCGTCAAAAGTTCATCATTCGAAAGTTCCTCGTAGATTGGACGAATATGTTTCTCCACATTTGCGTCAATCAATCGAGCAGGATGTTTGAAAGACGCAAGAGAATTAATCCATAAAAGTATGGATTTATTTTACGAATACCAGCAAAAGTTTTCGAGTCGCCGTCCCCGATATAATTCGTATACTTCACTCCAAATTTATTAATAGATCACGTAAACATTTCGACGATTGAATCTACTTCCATCTTCCCTGCTGAACCATCATGATTTGAGAAGCATGATTTTTTATGATCTTCATACCATTCCTCAAACTCGTCTTCGTCTAACGTTTCTTTCTTCAAAGTACACGAATGGCAATACGCAATTTTAACGATAAGATCGACTACTTTGTCAGAGTAATATGCGATCAGAGTCGTTACACCGAACAATGAAGAAAAGCCACGTTTTTTCCACGATCCGTCGCCCGAAACTTTCAAACAATCTGGATTTCGCTCATTTTCCACATTTTTTTTTTGCTCTTTTATTATAGCTTTTTCGCAAACACTTTCGAACGTTGCTTTCGACGCGGAGTATAATTAGTCCACTATGTTATCATAAGTTGATTTTGCCAAACCGTGACAAATATCCATTAGCCCACAACACACATTGATGCCTTCTCGTTCAATACCGAGAAGCCTCAACACAAACACAATTCGCCTATTCATTTCGTAACCGGTGTTTATCAACGATCCCGAATTGATTTCACGTCGACCGCACATACATGTAAGGACAATTTTGAAACCCAAGCCTTGATGCCCGCTCTCTGAGAATGTTATTTTTTATTTACAAGATCTGCACAATACCACGTCAGATATTGCAAAAAACGCTGTCAGAAATTCAAGTATTCGGTAACAGTGACCTGGATGAACGTTTATATTTTCGGTGCTCACGGTGGCTTATTTCCTCGGACTGCTACTTCCGCTGCACTCTGAATTATCTGATTCACTTGTGAATCGATTCCCGTGGAATCTGCGTTTTCGTGACTTCGAAGAACGATAACCGCACGATTTTTCACTTTTGGGATAACTGGTCATGATATTTCAGCGTTCTGTACTCGACAAGATTTGAAGTAAGACTAACTCTGGACGCTAGAGGCAGCTATGGGAAAATCCGTAAACAGGAAGAAATAATAAAATCATAAACCAGGTGCTCCGAAAGTCCTCAATGTGCTATAAACATTTTCAGGTCCATAGTTTGGAGTTATTCAATCGAGGAAAGGGAGCGCGCGCTCTAACTGCCCGAGCGCTCGTACACCTGCTCGATACCCCATTGCGTTCAGTGCTGTATCTTTGGAAATATTTCGAATCAGCTCATATAACTTTGTGTACACATTCTTGGACACATAAGCAATACATTTAATCAATAAAAAAAAATTGATTTTTTGGACCTTCTAATTCCGGATCCCCCCTTAATACAAAACTGCTTTGATCTTTTTTTCTTGTTTTTATCCATTACTTTATTAATTGGAAAAATTAAAAGCTGTTTAGGCTAGATATTGGTTGGATTTGTATGTATTTAACAAAACTAAATAAAGCAAAGTAATATAGCTCCGGACAAGTCAGAAATGCATATAGCGAGCTGAATGTATTCGTTCGTAATTGTTAAGGTATATTCTATAATACCCATATATACATTGTGATGTGGTGGATTTTTCACCCACCACCGAAATAAACCGATCCAGAGATATGTGAATATGTTGATGAGAATAATGGCAAAAATGTATGAATAGCGTTAACTGTGATTAACATGGATGAATATGTGAGAAACGAGAAAGAGTGTCGTCGCCAGGCCAAGCAGCAAGTCATCTAGAGTAGAAGTTCGCATGGAACCCATTCCAATGACTCACGGAAAACGTATCCGGAAGGTGAGCACGTGATCGATAACGAGTGATTCCGGATTAGATCGAGTAAACGGGCAATCGGGGATGCCGGAGGGATGGGGGAAAACGCTGTTGCTGAGGAAAGAATATGCGACAACGAAGCACGAGACGGCACTACCGTAGGCGGCGTGAATAGGAGAAGACTTCGGTATGCTCCAAGGATCGGTGAACATTCCGTGGACTGCGTGGACTGGAGATGAAGTGAAGAAGTACGGTGTTGGCGATACGAGTGGAGTAGTGGCTGGCATACATGGCTCCTGGGGCGAGAGTAGCCAGATTAGGGGAGGCTAAAAGTCAAGTCCGTACCGAGCAGAGTTGACTTGGAGTCTTGCATGGAGGTCTTCCGCTACATCGTCAGGATTGCCGCGTGGCTGCGTCGACGGTACTGTACCAGCACGCGGTTGGGCCATATGCACCGGAACGCCATTGAACCATATAAGACCATCATCATCGGAACACAACACAGAAGTCAGAGAGATACCCAGCCCCAGGTATCTTATCTGGAAGAAAATGTGCGAGTGTGAGAAAAGAACAGTCGTGAAGTAACGTGTAGAGTACGAATGCAAGACTGTTGTGTACGAGGAAAGTGAGTGAATCATGAGTAGCGGCGAATGGTCCGGAATGTATAAAGTTGAACGAGATGGTACTAGTGCGAGTGATACCGGACGAACAGTGCGAGAGAGATAATCGGTGTAGACAGTATCGTAATGGAATGTTATTGAACATGGGATTTTGCGGACAAGTGAACGATGTAAGTGAGTGAGATATCCGAAATAGTGTATGTGTGAAAACGAGACGGAGATGTTAAGTGATTCTGATAAACTGTGAAGTGAGTGTATATGAAGTCGCCTTGAGCGCGAGTGGAAAATAGACAACCGAACGATAATGTATCCGAATGGCTTTGTAAACGAATATTATTGTATTCCGTATGAGACTAATGTACTCGTATGTATGGTATACGAGATTGAGTGGAAGACGAACGATGTGAGGAGTATGAGGGAAAGAGAGTTAAATGACTATTATATTTGAATGATATTGAATATGGACGTTGTTAAGGTGTGAATGAGAAACATGTAAGTACGCGATGTGGAATGAGTGAAATAGAGGAATAATATTGTACATGGATGAAACGTATGAGTAGAAAAACGTAGTGGCGATGAGTGAGAGAAAACGTATGAAACAACGAGTGTGAGCACGTGACAATAGAGTGTTCGACGAATTCCTATCCTTATTTGGGTATTACCGTAGGCCCGTCATTTCTACGACGTTAAAGTAATAGAAATAAATAGAATTTATATAACGTAGTCAATTTGATTCTATTGTTTGGACCTTCTGTCTGTAGTATTCCGTAACTTTATCATATTGTATATTTTTCTCCGAATAACTGATTTGAATAATGTTTAATAATGTTTTAACTTAAACTGAAATATGATTGCATTTGATGAAATAATTACATGTATGATGTAACAGATTTTCCCTAGCATCTATAAAAAAACTAGGGTGGCATCTCTTGATTGACTACGGTATAATTTCGGTCATTTTACCTGAATTATTACCGATTGCAACAGACATCGTTGGAGGCGTGAAATATTGTGGGACTAATAAACGAGCGCTTTCACAGCATATTATAGTAAGTAATTTCAATTTGCGCCCACCGCTTTTATTATAGTATGAAAAACATTATTCTGTACTTTCTAGAGCATTTTATAAAGACTTGTCATTAAAATTTGTTTTTTATATTTATATACAGCGCCTCAAATTTCCATGATCAGGAGTACGTCAGAGACGTAACAATGAACAAACTGACTAAATTCATAATTGCGGTACTTGTGCCAGTTCATGCTTTTCATCTATTTTGAATCATTTACATCACGTCACCAGAAATTCGTGATACAGTATTAATGAAGATCCTACATTACCTGTATGGTAATGACCAGTATATTACAATAGGGTTGCCTTCTGCAATTATCAGAGTGACGACTGGACAAGTCCACAATCGAGTGAAAATTGTTCGGTCTGATGACTACGTCCCACCAACGGAATCAAACCCTCAGTCAATTTTTACAAATTCTTCGAATTTTGAATTGAATTTTTTAGACTTAATGAAAAAGATTTTCAGAATAGGTAGGTTAATTAAAATTTTTAGGAAAATTTTTTTTAACAGAAGTCTTGTATACCTCTGAAAACAGTTAATTGCTTAACAATTGCATCAATTTCATTAAATGAAATAATCGCTTGTATTTCATTTATTTTTTCATGGCCTCATTATGTATGATATTTACTGTTTATGTGTATCAACCTTTTATTATCTCACTTATGTTTTGATAACAGATGATACATGAACGCTGAGGTGGGTACATAATGTGAGTTTCAAAATTAATTATATCTATAAAGGATATATTAAATCAATTGATTGCAGACTTAATTGATAAAAAAATATACGTTTTATATAAATTCCACATAGCATTATCAAATTTGCAGCAAATACTTATTAGGATATTGAAAAACGACATAACCGAATTCCCCAGTGGAACGCACTCTACCACGTTATTTAATAGGCTTACCCAATTGACTTCTCGGTTGACCTCTAATTTCTTAGCGACCATATAATTAACTAATCTAAATCAAGTCGATTCTACATTGACTATTCTATAATACAATAATAGTCATTACTAATTATCAACTTGTGATTCAGTAGTTTGCTATTGACTACAAACTGCAATACATAATTCACTTCAATGTAACAGTAGAAACAATATAGAATATAATTATTATCAAATTAAATAATGATTGCGTTCGTATATTACAAAAATAATGAGATTCGATATTTAACTCCATGTTCAGTTACAATGGCGCATTCCATTGTGATATCGATCGATTAACATGTCCAAGATGACTGGAAAATTGAGTTATATTTCGATTACGATTCAGTACCGTAACAATGAATTACAATACGATCAACCATAGTCGTATGAATAGACGGCCAAGTGAGCCAACTCGACAGCCGATTAGAAATCGATTATTCGATCGACTTCGTTTCAGCAACGTACTTATATTGTGTTCTTGTCTTATAGCATTACAGTGAATTTCACGAGAATTAATTTCGGTCTGTAGATATTTTTTTTCAATTATACATTTATGCATTACAGGTAAGGATAAGACAATGGCGGTATCACTGCATGGTCGAACTAAAGTTGATAAAATTGAGAATAGACCAGCACCAGGCGATTATAATCCTGAGAAAGCTGAGAAAGTTATCGGCTATAGTTCGCCGAAATATTCATTCGGCATGAAACCTCGAACGGACAAAACTGATGCTACTCCTGGTAAGTTGAAATAACTATGATGAATCACAAAATATTCAATGAATTACTCTTATTTCGATATCGAAAAATACCATTACAAGAAACGTTTGGCAGTGGTAATTTTAATAGTACTACACTGAGAGAATTTTATACGAAGAATTACCCCGCAAACCGTAGTAAGCAAGAGACACTTCTAAATTCGGTAAAATATTAAACATATTAAGATGAATTTTTAGAACGGGGTGCTGTCAATATTGTATGAAGTTAGAATATATTTTACTCTACTGGATGGTAGTATATGCGAGAATTCATTTAATGCTCGAAGTATACTAAATTATACTCAATGATCACATATATATTACATTGTAAACGTCGATTTTTTACCCTGTAACATAGGATTTTGTACCATGTTTTACATGGTAAACGCTCGGAATTATTCGGTGTATTTCGGGTACACTCGGCTGCTAGCCGAATGCATTTGTTTTTATCCAGTGGCTTCGCATAGTCATCCCATACTATATATTCTTATGCCACACGAATTGACAATAGGCAAGATGGCATAACCGAACATACCTGAAGAGCCCTCTCGCTGGAACAAGCATATTAAATAAAATAATTCTTGCCAAGATGAGGGGTAAAATTTCCTATCGCACATTGTAAGAAATATTTGGAGGTTATGATGTCGTAAGCCTACTCGAATGCAGGGTAAATTGTATTCCGCATTTTATCACAATTTTTGGTATAAAATTCTCACAGTGTAGTAATAGTGATAGAATGTTTCGTCAGACGGTACCATAAGTGAATAATAATCTACTTTTGGACTCATTACTATTAATACGTATCCAAGTAGGACATCACTGGTGGATCAATGATGGTAGTTATTCCATCTATATAATGGTGTACTTAAGACCTCCACCAATTTTCAGCTCTATACGAATTATTGCAAACTTACCATTTTTTATTGTCTATTTTGACTGGAGTAGTAGTATAGATAAATATCTGTAAGAATCGAAATCTAACAAAAGCAGTTTTGCTGTTAAAAGTAGCATATAAATAACCTTAATTCAAAAATAATTTGGATCAGTAATAGACAAGTATCTACAATTGGGACAAACAAAAAATTTCACCCGACATCGTTATTGTGAAGTTTCATATTTTTCCAATAGCGGCACTTGAGCCTTTGGTTGACTTAATGCACTCTGATTAAAGAACATACAGGCCCAGAACATAATATCACTATCATTATTCTCGCTTCATTCGAATAACGCGTTAAAAAAACTTACGGGGTAACTCGCGTAATTCAATAACTTTATTTCTTCACTTGTAGCTGTTCTGAACTGAAATTGGATTCGTAGTGGCGGTGGCTATCCTACCAGAACGTCACCAGCATAAACATTACCTGAATGATACCCTTTGTGACCTAAAATATTGTATCTGACGGATGGCTTATCTATTATCTTATCTGATCGATCTGCATTGTTCATATTCTAATTTCTTACAAGAACATTATGCGTGGTTCATCGAACATCAATCAAATATTGCCAGCGATTGACAATCGGAAAGTGCTTGTCACAGTTTGAAGCATAAATATTCAATGTGTAAATATCATTTTTACAAAATAAACCAGTAAATAAACGTATAACATATATTTAATTATAAATTTAGAAGATGCATTGAATGTATTCGCGGATAGAAATGTTGATCAGCTGAACTATCTTATTGAGTTGCAGACGATGATCGGTAAGCGAACAAATGTTGCCGAAACAAAAATGATGAAGACGGCTGTCAACCTGCCTACCATAATCGCAATTCACTCTAATATCAAGACATATTCCATACACCAAATCATAACACTGCCCATCGCTCAATATATATATATTGCTGGTATTTATTACCTTCTCATCTTTGTAGCATTGTTTGTACTCTCTGATATTTCATCAAAAGTCTATTGATTTGTTCAAGTTGAATCTTGTTTAAAACATAATAACCGCGAGAATAGACAAAATACTAAACAATTTGACTGTATCTGACAATGGACTCGTAGTTAGAAAATTGCAAATTTCTCTCTTGCGGCTAGAGATAAACAATATGTGAATTAGAACCTCAAAACGTACCAACTGCCTCTTCTGAAGAAAACACAAGCACCGTGAATATACATATACTTGGCACTACTGTTTATAGCGAAGCTGTCGGTTTTTTGGATATGTATTGTGTACTTCGAACATCGAGTGGCGCAGAATTTAAACGTTACTGGTTTCACATGTAGATATGCGTCTCGCATGGCTACTAGGGCTATAAGAAAATATAATAGAAAATGGTGAAGCTACGGTTCTCCCTTGTAATCTCGGGAAATATTGATTTCTTTCTTGGAGGTGATGGAATTGGATCAAACAGACGGAGAAAACAAATGAGATAAGATTCATACGCCATACTTATAACAGAAGTCAGTAGCAGAAATATAATGATAAACATAGAATTTGTAGAGTTCACGAAGGATTACGAAAATCTTGTGGAAATGTCTGCTTAATTGGGCAGCGTACTGTAATACCATGAAAAATTTCTGGAGTATTTGTGTGTTCCACTGAAGTTTCATACTGTATGGAGATAAAACGCACGCTTAATTAGTATCTTTTGCAATCTATAATTTACAATTTTAATTTTTATAAAATTACTGATGATTCGGGTTTGCGTTGAGCAAACCTGGAACTTCCTTTTCTAGAAAAAATTATTTGGATGAAGGTCTGCTATGTAGATTGAGCAGTAAACGAGTTCCGGAGAAAATTAGTGACGTTCTATGTAAATATTTTGTGCAATTTCATTCTAATTGTATTCCGTTGCTATTCATATTATCGAATTTTTGGGCATGCCTTTTTTTTTAATTGTCAGAAAGTTTCCAAACTTATATTTTTTTTTATATGCAGTAATGAATTATTATTTATTCTCATCTTTTTTTAGCACCCGACACTTATTTCTCTGAACGATTCCATTTGGACAAATCTCCTGAGTATGGTTTTGGCATCAATCTACTACTTAATAAAGATAATGATACACCCGGTAAAAATGACTGCCACATATAATTAACAAAAAAATTATTCCATCGATAATTTTTTTGTTTTTTTTTTTCTGTGAAAAAAGCACCTGGTACGTATTCTCCTGAGAAAGTGAATTTTGATAAATCACCGGAGTATAGTTTTGGTCACAAAACTTGGCAAGATAGCAGAAATGATACACCAGGTACGTGGCTGATACACAGAAAGTGCATTCAAGAAAATAATTAGTTTGAATCGTGACAGACTTTCGGAAAAATTTTGTAATGTTCCAAGTGCATAGTTGATTTATTTATTTCTTGAAATTATATTTTTTCATGTACGGGGGCGGTCTCATGAGTACTTAGCCTCACTCCCAGATAGGACGCAATCGCAAAAGAAATTTACTGTCGTGTAGAACATTCTCGTAGACGGCTACTGTCGAACTTTCAGCCGAATCGGACGCGCAGTTTCGTTTTGACCGCCTGTGGAAGCGGACATTTTTGCGAAGTTTAGAAAAATGGAAAAAAAGCAATATCGGTAACAAAAGACCAATTCATGTTTTTGGAAGGCAAATCGCGCATTGAAATCAAAAACCGCTTGAATGCTGTGTACGGTGACTCTTCTCCTTTGATGGCGACCGTCAAAAATAGAATCACCGACCGATATTGCTTTTTTTCATTTTTCTAAACTCCACGGACACGTCCGCTTCCACGGACCGCCCCCGTATCTATCAATGAATTATTATTAATTCCTGCCTTTTTTAGCTCCTGGCACTTATGTCCCTAAAAAATTGAATTTCCTCAAGTCTCCAGAATATAGTTTCGGCATAACGACATCATTCAGCATTGCTCATCATAGCCCTGGTAAAAATATTTATCAAATATAAATGGAAACAACAATTATTGCATACATAATTTTGATTCTTCTTTTATCTTCCGTTGTAAAAAGCACCGGGTACATATTCTCCCGAAAAAAGTAATTTTGATAAATCGCCGAAATATAGTTTTGGTCAAAAAACTTGGCTAGATAAAATGAACGACACTCCGGGTATGTGATTAATCTGATTAATAAGTGAAAAATGCATTCACTATAATTTCGAATTAAATGTAAATTCGCATCGATATAAATGTAAATAATTCCATTTTTGTAGCACCCGGAATATATTATCCGGAAAAAGTCGATTTGAATAAGGGTCCGGAATTTAGTTTAAGTGGCAAAGGAGTTTCCAAGAAAATCAATGACGTTCCAGGTTGATACTTTGCTCATATTTCTTTTCGAAAATTGTATTTTCATCAAAGAACTATCATCTATTATTTTTTTTTAGCACCTGGCACTTATTCCCCTGAAAAATTCAATATGATGAAGTCTCCGGAGTACAGTTTCGGAATGAAGGCCTCGCTCGATAAGGTTCATGATAGCCCCGGTAACAAGATCAATCAAAAATGAATTGAAATCTAAATTATTGGATCCGTAATTTTAGTTCTATTTTTTCCCACTTACAAAGCACCTGGCACATATTTTCCTGAGTGGACGACTTCGGATAAAGCTCCTGAGCACAGCTTTGGAATGAGAATAGTATACGAAAAATCCAGTAACACGCCCGGTAATCGAAAATCTATATAAAAAAAATTTGACATAAGCTTATTCGAATCGTATCATTTTCATTGTAACAAACAGCCCCAGGTACTTATTATCCCGAAAACGTAAATTTAAACCGTGGTCCAGAGTTCAGTTTGTCTGAAAAATACATGATCGACAAACCTAACGATGCTCCAGGTATTCTTTTTTTTTTATTTGATTCAACATAAAAAGATGAATCAACAAAGTCATTGACGACTTGAAATTGTATAATAGGACCAGGACAGTATAGTCCGGAAAAAGCGATCATGTGGGAAAAAGCTCCGCAATTCTCCTTTGGTCGTAGACCACCGCTAAATCATGGCAACAATGTTCCAGGTAAATTACATAATTCTTGCAGTCATGTTTCTAAAGAGATTGTATACAGTTCTGTGACATGCAGATAACCAACGTAGAATTTCACTTATTAAATTAAATATGAAGCCGTTTTTTAACATATTTCAACAATTTGCATGGCTTTTTCGGCCTGGTGCATCAATTATTTTCGATTTAATAACTTTCGAAAACGTTGATAAGCCACGATGACTTTGAATCTACAATGACTTTGCTTTTTCACGATTAATTAATCGGAAAAAATTCCACCCTGCATAATAATACCATACTGAGTTTTTTGAGGCAAATTATCCACTGCCAAACTGATTATGTGCATATAGTCTAATACGTTATAAAATGTGCTAAAATATTTAAAAACTGAGTCATATAAATCGTGGATCATACTATGAACGGTCGTCACAAAATAAAATTCCCGATTGCCATATGCCAACATTCAAACGTTTGATTGAAAAATTATACTGAATATCTAACATGAGCATAAGAAACGTAATGGTCTATTTTCAGCTCCAAATGTTTATATCGTACCGTCAGCTCTTTGTGGTTCCAAGGAAGGTATCAAGAAAACCGCGCCGGCATACTCTATCGCAAGTAGACGAAAAATATTAACAGACGATAGAATTTTAGTGCCTGGGCCTGGAGCATATGAAGCCATCAAAACTGACATTGTTCGAGCTAAGAGTGCAGCCTTTAGTATCAGCAGTCGCTATCAATTACCGAATGACCATGCGAAAATCCCTGCGCCTGGTGCTTACAGTCCAGAAAAGGTAGGAGGATGCAATAAATTAGTAACTTTTATTTGCTTTTAACTTTTCTTCAGGTGTTAACAAGAAAATTATTGAAATCCATTTATGTTTGCGTGCATGTCTCTGCGTATGTACGTATGATCTCATATTTTTTCATGTGACTAACATGATGAAGAACATCAAATTTAATATCTCTCAAAAATATTCCCTATATGAAAATGATGGTGATAAGAATCATGACAATTCTTTTGTTTTTGCAGGTTGTTCTGAATTTTTCACCTGCACACACTTTTGGAATTAGACATTCACCTTACATTTGCAATCCAAAAGAAGCTGTTTATTAATTACTTATAATCGTCTTTGTCTATCTTTCGTTTATCCGTTTAATGTGAAAATCCTGAAACAGATGCTGATTACAAAGTCTGAAATCTAAAATCTCATATTAGAAACTGAAAATAGTGACGAAATTATTTCCTAGTTTCGATGCAAACACTATCAGCGCCGAACTTAATGTTCAATGACAATCTCCAAACATTGATATTTTTTTTTAATTTGTGACCATTTATAGACTTAAGTTTATATTGATAAAAAAAAACTATATAACACTAGATTTAGTTCAAGTTTTTCTTCGCCGAAAATATATATGAATTTTATTCGCTTTCAATATAACTATCATTTATTTTTCTCAACCACAAAAAAAAAAGTATTCAATTAGTGTTCCCATTATTTTGCGATATCTGGAATGATTGTTCAGTGTAACGAAATTCATAACGTCAAACAGCTATTTATACATCATCACCAGTATGAGGCGTCATTTTAAAACACGCGCTCACCAGCAATCCACGTCGAGAGTACTTCCAATTGATCATTAAGCATTATGAAGTCTGCATCGGCACCAAAGTTCAATACTCCTTTACGGGACTGAATATCCATTGCTCTGGCCGGATGGAGAGTCGCTGCTTCAAGTGCGTGCACTACTGAACATCCTAAAATTCATTTACCGAATATTTATTTGTTCTAAATCATTGAATTCAATCATTTAGACTAGAATATATATGTATATATATATCATCAAAAATGTAAGGTACATGATGATTAAGACAATAATCAAATTACCAGTTACTTCCTTTAAAAATCGTACACATTGTGACATTTCTGTTGTGCTGCCGCACAGTGTATCAGTTTCGGCAATATAGGCACGACCATTTCTTACTTCAATGTCGAGTTGTCCAAGTCGATGTAAACCTTCTTGAAGACCCAAAGCGGAAATTGCATCAGTCACCAAGACGAGTCCTTGAAAACAAGAAAAAAAATCAGTATAAAATATTAAATAATAACTGAAGAGTATGAAGATTCATGTAAAGACAAAGAACAGTATAAAATATGACCTTGTCGAATTACTTCCAATCGTTCAACCACGAAAAAAAAAGTTAGAAAACAAATATATCAGAGCAACGAAGTTGATTCAGATATATCATCGACAATGGTGATGACATTTCTATTTGTTTTGAATCTTTCAGAAAAGTTTGATCTAACGATATGAGTTCAATATATTTTTTGTAGTTATTTGTCAAAGCATGGAGTATAGCGTTTTTTGCTAAATACACGAATTCGTTTTTTACTATCTCTGCATTTGAACTTCTCATAGCGTAAATAAGAAATTGATTCGATGGGTTAATAGCCGACTTTGGTAATAGAATATGGTTATTATAGTCAGTATAGCATTATACGAATAGAAAAAAGTAAGATAAGAATAGAAAATACTAAATTTGTGTTCATCCAGCTCATTGACATACAGAAAATAAAGAAATTGAAAAGTCAGCAAGAAAAACGTCGTTAATTTTCATCAAAATATATTCAAGTATTCTTATACATGCTCATCGATTACCTTCTGGATGAGTTCTGTGAGCAATGCGAAGGGCTGCAGGATGTGTATGGACTCCGTCAGCTATTATGCCAAAATGAACTGTTTTCAAAGTTGGAATTCGATCAGAGGTTAATAATCCAACCAATCCTGGATCTCTGTGATGGAACTGAAAATACAGCAATTCATTAAATCATACGGTAATTCAATGCAACAACGAAAAATGAATTGATAACTGTTTTCATACAGGCAACATAGCGTTAAAAAGATGTGTTATGAACGAAGCTCCGGATTTTACTGCTTCTTCTCCTTGTTTCAAATTTGCCATTGAATGCCCTGAAGAAAAGAAAAGGAAGAGCATTCCAGTTATTTTACAAATGAAGATTTAGTAAAAGATGAATATTTTTAACATGTACATATTTTCTAAATTTTAGTACCAACTGAAACTTTGATGTTTCTTCTGCATAATTCACTTATCACGGCATCAGAGTTGTCGATTTCCGGTGCTAATGTAATATAAGAAATATTTTCTAGACTTCCGTAAACATCTAGAATTGATTGAAAACCCTGTGAACAACCAATGAATATTAATAGTAATTAGACCAAAACAAATGTATCAACGTGGAATGTCAAAATCGGAAGAGTTATTTAATGGTAGAATTGAATATGAAAGAGAAATCGCTGTAATTTTAATTATCGTTTTACTTTCTGCAATTATCTTACGTTAATGAATTTTTTCATATGGTATTCTTGATGAGCGCCTTTTTTATCGGGACTTATGAATGGCCCTTCAACGTGAACACCTAGTACGGTTGCGCCGTGTGCACCACCGTTTCTTTTTTTTATTTTCGGCAAAATTTTATGATATGTTTCCGCTGATGATGTGACTAAAGTTGGACAAAAAGACGTAACTCCATGTGTCAGTAATTCCTTTGCGACTTTGTAAATACCTTCCTCAACATTATTGACATTATGTGAGAAGTCGATGCCAAATCCACCTGTGATATCAGAATAATGTCATTACATAGAATCATCTAAATCATAACTTTTTGGAACGGCATGGAACCGGAACTGAAATCACATTGAGAATAATATATTATCTCGTTATTGGACTCAAAGTTAGGTGACGTGTATTTATACTCATGAAATAATTGCAATTCAATAACATATTTTTCTGATATTATGCAACAGTTTTTGGAAGTTTACTGATTTATTTATATACGTATGAAATTATATATAGAACTCACTATGTCTAATGGATGAATTGAGGTAGAAGTTATTTCCTATTATTATGACTGATTGAATTATGTATAATCAAAAATTATACAGGTAAATAAATATTGAACATAATGAAATGTTGGAAATTCACCGTTAATTTGTAGATCAATGTATCCAGGTGAAATAATTGCACCACAGCAATCAATTCGTTCGTTCGCCTGAATTTTTTCGTCGTAAAAAATCTTTTCAGGATCTATGATTATTCCATCGCGTACCCAAAGATCTTCATTTGCCAACTCTCCGGCTCTCAATATCTTACAATTGTAAAATTGAATCAGAACATCCAGAGCCATTATCATAAATATTATTTACTGTTAGGCTGATATCAATAGCATATTCATGCAATGTATACCAATACGGCCCCTCAACTAATTGTTCTAGCAAGAAGATTCCCAAACATATTTACATTTACATCACATTTCTATACAATTATACACGTACGTGTTGAATACGTACATGTGTAAAATGGATATATGTGTACCAATTCGACGAGTTGTTATCGTTTGATTATACATATCATACAAAGAACACAATGAAGAGAAAAATACAGTACGTATAGATTTATTTCACGTATTGCATGCAGAGTACCAGTCAGAAGTAGATTATTTCCCCCTCTATGTGCCACTCGGACACCACTACTACATCAGGACAGCATGTCCATGTGAGCCATTGGTGCTCATCACAATTCATGCCGAAACTATATGCAGGTGGCGCATCCGTCATTCAGCCGAAAACTCGCGCGAAAAAAACTTATTGTTCAAAAAAATTTATACGAAAATATATTTATATATTTGCTGATATATGTTTTTATGAGTATTTAATTATTATCTAGTAAAATCTCAAATAATACCTGAGCGATATGTGAATGATCCCTAATGTCTAAGTTATTTATAAGTACGTCAAGAGCTTAAATATTTCTTTCTTTTTATGATTTACCATTCATTTAATGGCGTATCTGTAGTCGCCTGTACTGATGATCGGGAAGTCGTACGATCGGACCTCCCAGCACGAAATATTTTTTTCTCATCTTTTGTTTTTTTATTTTCATTAATATGTAATTAAAAATATAATACTATAATATTGAAGATTTTATAATAAAAAAGAGGAAGAGTGATATATAGACAAATACAAGCCATTTTATGCATCGAATTGTTATGTTTACATTGTGATGAGGTTTATGTATGATTTATGTAAAACATGTTCTAGTTTTAAAAAATTCGTAAACTTAGAATGATTATTTTTTTTTATTTCCACTAGCGGAAATCGATTTTGGTAAGAAATGCAATGTATATTTACAGTCAGAAGTAGGCAAAGAATTTGATGCTGACGAAATTAGAAAAATGTGCTTGTAATTTTTTATTACAGGCAGTATAATCAAACTCGTAATGAAATGAAAGAATTATTTAGTGTTTGTCTCAAAATTGGAAAAGACCGGTCCAATTTCAATTTCGATAAGATATGGATTCAAATTGTGTAAGCTCACGTTGTATCCAGCAGAAAATGCTGTTTAATTAGCGTTATTTTTTAGGCTTTATTATTTGTTCATTAAAAAAAGCGGTGGATTTAGTAGGTAGAAATTCTTCACACTGTAGAGTATGTACTCTGCAGCGTCTAATGAAATTTCCACCTTCCCTCGAAAAAAAACAAAACAAAAGATCTGCATATTAATATATATTCGTGTACATTTTTTATGATTGGTTTGACGCGAGAGATATCGATTTGACGTAAAACATAATTATATAGTTTATCACTGTGCAATATTCAGATAATACTTGTTTCACGAATTTTCTTTTTTCATTTGCCGTTGATTTTCGTTTTTTCCCCCCGGTATCTTTCGCTTTTTACTTTGCTATGCCGCCGACAAACATGGATGGAATATGAACTACAACAAATAACGATATGGTGTAAAAATAAAATGAATCCGACGTACAGTCGTCATGAGGAGTAGTATAGATAAATATATAACATACATCTGAGAAATCCAATTTTTTAATTACGTAAAACAGAGAACAAATGAAAAAGAAATCTACTACTATTAATTTATTTCAAGAAGAAAAAAAATATATATTAGTAGCGCGATTCGAACCCGTGAATGTGCTAACGGCATGCAAAAAGACTAACAACACTCCAAAGCATTCATCATAAATAATATAGTGAGAAGAAATAATTAAGTTCTTACCGAATTTATATGTAGCTTGATTATTATTTGGACATTGTTTGCATATAACTTGCTTTATGACTTGGGTATAAATAGCCAATACCCAATTCTTACATTCATACAAATATATTTTTTTTATTAAAGTATTTATACATTTATAGAAATGTTTATTGTCACTCGTTCTTGGCCGAGTGATGGAAGGGCCATCTACGTTGTATTTTTGCGGCCTGCTTGGGGAGCGCCAATGGCTCACACGGATAGTCTGTTCGCATGGATTAGTAGCCGCATGGTGGGTATGGGAATCTCCCACAAAATGGCAACTCTGATTGCATGTTTTATTATTTACATTAAAGATGGCAGAGTCTTAGGGGCGGTACGAAAAAGCCCAGAAGTCCATCGGTACTGTACAATTAGTACTCGACACAAACTCTAGGTGTTGCCACTATCGAATCATATATTCTCTTAATACTAACACTGCGCGTTCGTACTTATCT
>CAJUYH010002754.1:11890-37614 GCA_910591685.1 Galerucella tenella
TATATATATATATATATATTAGAGGGGTATATAAGTATGACTGTATCGACAGAAGAGAATTTATTTATTGCAATATTGATTCAAATGTAATCGTGATTGTAACCAATGTCAGTGAATGTGAAATTATAATTCATATGCACTATATTGTGTCATATTTATGTATGAACTTATTATATATATGAGCTGAAGCCGTGGCAATAAAGTTGGTCTAGTGTACTGATTATGCTGACGTACCTCATCATTATATATATAAATTATTTAAGCGGTTCAATCGTTTAATGTTCAACGTTCAACCAAATCATACAGTTGAAGAATTGTGAATATGGGTTTTCGAAAATTAAAATTTGGCACTTTATTAACAGTTTTAGTTGTATTAATCGGAATATACTTTAGACAAAGTGATAATGAATTGCATGAACGTTTAACTCAAGTTCTTCATGGTCTCCAACGTCTCGAAGACAAACACGAAGTTTTAGTGAGACCTAAAGTTGCAATAGGTTATGGCGCCTGTACCGATGTATTCATTGATGCGAAATACTTGTTGCATTATACGTCAAATATTGGTGACCCAACTCATTACGATGAGATTAATAATGAGGAGGAGCTTCTGCAAAGTTTTGCATATTATTTTCGACATGGAGCTGCTGCCGAGTATGTAATTGATACTGCCTAATTTCTATTTCATTTCCTCGCACAATGATCAGCAATTTTATATGTAAAGTCATTTTGATATTATTATTTATTAGGCGTTATATGACAAATGAAACTTTGTTCGATGAACTTGTGGCGAAGGCCAAATCATTTTCATCATCTTATTCAGCCATTGGTGGGAATGCACCTGTTATGGCAATGCGATTTGCCAAGGAGGGTTGCGATGTGATATTAGCAGCAAAAATGACACGTTCACTTGAACTTGTGATGCCTGATAGTGTTAAAATTATTGGTGGTGAGGTTGAAAAGGATGATATCCATTTAATTTTTGAATACAAACGTGGTGAAGAATGGGGACCATATACCAGCCCCAGAGCCAATAGATATATACTTCATAATGATGCCAATAATCCAATAATCAGTTCATTAGAAGTTTTCGATGAAATATTGCCGAAATTTAAGTCGGATATGTTTGTCGTTAGTGGAATACAAATGATGGATAATTTCCGATTTGCCAAAGGTAATTTCGACTTTTTATACAATTATTCTGTATTATACTAAACTAAATATTTTTTTTTTCATTGCGCTTTATTACATTGTTTCAGGTATACGACAAGAGAGATTGAAGAAAATAAGGCAGCAAATGATTAGCCAATTGCCAACAACGAAAATTCATTTTGAAATGGCATCATTTGCTGAAAAAGAATTGCTCGAAGAGCTACAACACATGGTGATACCCTTCACTGATAGCATGGGAATGAATGAACAAGAAATAGCAAATTTATATAATTCAATGTATTATGGTAATGTTTCGTTGGTGACTGATTCAACGCCAAGAGTTGCCACAATTCTCGATTATATGAGAGTTTTATTGAAACTTGTACGAACGAAGGCGGCGTCAATTGAAAATTCACGATTATTAACAAGATTGCACGTGCATACATTGGCATTCCAGGCAATTTTGACTGTTAAAAATTCGCAGTGGAAAAATTCTATGGGCGCTGCTGCCAAGGCATCGCTTGTTGCTCATCGTCATGTTTGCGGAACAAATACAATTGATGTTGGAAAAGCCACATTAATTATGGATGAGAGCTTTTCAACATCAAAAGTGTCCGGTCAAAGAATATCAATGAATATGGAAGATCCTGTTTCCTGTTGGGATGAAATTTTAAAGAGTGGCAATACAGAATTTGCTGTTGAAGTGTGCGTTGCGCCTGTGCTTGTGTGTACAGAAGCAAGTCAAACTGCCGGTGGTGGTGACAACATATCTAGTGCAGCTTTGGTACTTCAAATTTAAATTTACTTGTTACTTAATATCCACGTATAACTTTATTATCATATTAGCATTCCTGTTTTATGAGAATTTATTATATATATCTATATATATATATATATTATTGCACGGGTGATATTCCTAAATGACTCTTGATATTGAGTTATATGCCTGTTTATCATTCCAAAATTAGTGTTTGTCGCAAACTACGTTTACACCGTATCCAAAATCATGATATAAATTCATACAAGACTTTCAAAATGTCCGAAATTTGAAAAATACTTCAATTTCAATTGATGCAATGAAAATTCAATGCACTGGTTTACATTTATTATGTTCTTTTTAATGAAATTAAACTTAATGAAATTCCTGAATAATTTTTAATTAATAAAAATTAGCTAATCCATATGAATTGTGCCATCCATAAAATACTCGAGTTATAAAAGATAATTTTGTTTGATGATTGATAAGTTCACTAAGATAGACACTGAACTTGTGTGATATAAATTGAGCAATATAAAGAAAAAAAGTATGTCAGTATCGGCGCGTAATCTTTCAACAATGAAATAACAAATCATGTTACACTTCACTATTCAACGTGCTGCCAATATTAATTTTACAAGATTATCACGCGCACTCATTTTCACATGCATTAAAATACGTTATAGGTATAAACAATATACAACGCGATCAACAATATTTGTTACAGAATATTGGTAACTGATTCATCCGCATTTAATAAATAGCCTAAAAATTGTACTTATAAAAAATCTTCTACACAGTCAATAATCAATTATACCTATACATGTATCAAATAATTTATTATTTATAGGAAATTAAATAAATCAATGCATTGAAACTTTTTTTATATTGTATTTTTTGCATGTGAAGTGTTGTTCTTTGTTTTCGGTTTTGCTTTTTTATTTTTTGGCTCTAGCCATTTGCAATTGTTACAATATTAGAATAATTAAAAATGGGATGTTGCAATTAAGACCGATTAATATAATATAAGTTATCACTGATAAACCCATACTGTTGCAATTTCGGTGAAGAAATATTATTTAGACATCTAGAGAGGCAAGAGTTATATTTTTTATTAAAATATCGTATCGCCTTCATCAATGCCAAGCATCTTCAGATCATCGGGTCCAGGTTGTGTGTCAATATCAGTTTCGGCTTGGGTAATCTCCGGTGGCGGTTGATCCATATACTCTGGACCATATCCAACGCAACCAAGCATACTACTGTACATGGTCGCGTACATAATATTATTGTCCATATGAATTTCCTTCTTAGTTTCTACCTCATCTTTAGGGAAAATAATATTGAGTGCTTCCTGTAAATCATCAGGAAGCGGTGTGCTAGGATCAGCAGTACGTTTATCTGTCTCTTGAACTTCTGTACCATCTATGGAACTCACTGAGGGTTCCATGGGAATCATAGGTGTTGGTGTTTGTGCCTGGACAAATGTAGTTTGAATTGGCGGCGGATGAGCAAACGTCGGAATTGTCACTACTGGCGGCGGCCTCATATTGAATCTCGTCGTGTTTTGAACGAAAGGTGGTGTGGTAGGAATGAATGGTGGCCTATTTGTACCAAAGCTCGCTGAATTATTAGTGGTGTTAGGTTGAGCAGCCGCAGATATTGATGGTGGTGGTCTTGCAAGATCTGGCAAAGTATGGCCGCCAGCAGCACCAGCAGCAACAACCGCTGTAGCAGAATTAACAGCGGTAATAACAGGTGCAGCATCTTTGGGATTCGTTGAGTCTTCTTCGACTATAGGCTGTTCAATTATCGTCTCCTCCAATTGATCTTCAATTTCCATATCAACCACTTGTTGTGGAATTGCTGGCGCAACCGTTGTTGTTGTTGTTGTTGTTTGAATTTTCGAAGTATTGAGAACGGGCGGTGGTGGTGCAACAAGAATCTTCATAGGTGACTGTAATTTTTGATGAATGCTGTTATTGAGAATGACTGGAGTTGCCAGTTTAGTAATATGCACTATACCCGGTGGATTTATTATCTCACTGGGTACTTTCGGTGTGTCCTCAAATTTACTTTGAGCATATGGCAACGGTGCAATATCTTTTTCAGACGATTTAGGCTCTTCATTTTTTTTCTTGAACAATGGTAACCTACCAATAAACGGTAATTTACCTTTGTTAGATTGTGACGGCTGTTTTTTCATTGGCATTTGTCCTTTTTTCGATTTAGATGCGGACTCATTAGTCTTTTTTTCAAATTTGGATTCATCATTGGATTCGTCATCGCGTCTATCCTTGTATTTATCATAATTACGTTTAGGACTATTATCACGCCAATTTCTGTCACGACGCGGAGAATCATCTCCACCACCGCCGCCTCGTCGATCCTTTCTACGATCATCGTAATAATCACGATCGCGATCACGTTCACGATCGCGTTCCCTGTCTCGGTCCCTGTCTCGACCACCGCCACCACCACTACCACCGCCACGACGTCTATCATAACTATCATAACGATTGTGATATTTATCATCACGTCGATCATATTTACGATCACGTTCTTCCCTATGCCGATCACGATCACGCTCACGATCATCATCTTTCTCTATGGGCTTTTCATTTGGTTTAACCGTCATATTCACTTGCTGTTTGGTCCAAAATCCCATATGGGGTTTAGGCATATCTTCTGGTTTTGGAATGTCAACCGGATTATTAGGTAATTGTTGTGTTTTCTCCTCATCTTTTTTTATCCAAAATGACTTTGGCGGCTCCTTTGGACCCCAAGCGTCCAGTGCGGGATCAGGTTTATTGGAAAAACATTTGTTATTTTCCTCGTCATCTTGTTCCATCTGTTCAGTGCTTGGTCTACGAGTCGATTTCATTTCTTCCTCCTGTTTTGCTTTCAATTTGTCCCTAATTGAATTCAATAATTGACGATCATCGTTCTCTTGAGATGGAGCTTCAGGATTTATTGATTTATTTGTTGGCGCAACGTGAGTCCAATGGCCCTTTAATTTGATTCCATGATAATCAATTTCCTCATCAAGAATAGCTTGAGTTGACGCTTTTATTTTATTGCGCATAGCAACGCGTATACTCTTGGACATATCTTGATCTGAATCAGTATCAGTATTGTCGGATTCACTGCTGCTGTCACTGTTGCTACTTTTATTCTTTCGTTTCTTTGATTTCTTTTTATTTTTCTTGGATTTCTTGGATTTTTTTGGTTTTGGTGGCGGTTGGTCATCCTCCTTCTGCTTTTGCAGCTCCAAATGCATCTGCTTTTGTCGTTCATCAGAGAATGCTTTCTCGCGATCAGCCATCCAATCAGTTTCCCAGTGTGGATTTTGCTCAACGAAACGCTAAAATTACATCATTGAGAGAGTAAAAATTTAATTCAATTCATATAAAATTTAAATGTATTTACCGAAAAGTTTTCAGAATGACGCTTGGACTTAAGATGAAGACTCGCACAATGAAGATCGCCAATCCACGAGTCGCAGAGCTTGCAGTACCATGCCGTCGCCGCACTGAAGAATTGCAAACCTATAACCCAAATAATAGAAAAATTAAGTAAACCCGCGCTTCGAGACGGGTTAATGTTCATAAAGTTCATAAAGAATGACCTTGTGCTCAGCTTCGACACATCAAGTCACTGAAAACAAAGATAGCAGTACATTAAATAGTGATTGACAAATGATTGTATAGAGCGTTAATATTTCGTTGACAAAGTCCGCCAGTGTCATCTCTGTAATAGAAGAATGGGCAGGTAAAAATGTTGCTTTTTATTATATTTTTTGAACAAGTGACGTATACAATACTTTCATTGACAATATTTTTCATATTACTCTAAATTTATATTCCTCATTTTTATATACAACACTTGTATCAATAGACGAAATGAATTAATGTATCCTTGGTCTTCAGTATTCACTCTGAAATGGTTAATACTGTCTTTTCGTTTTTTTTTTACACTACTCTCGCGCAGCAGATTGACGATATCTTTTACATTTTCATCTATAATATTGTATTGTGTTCACACTCACACACACACACACACACACTCTTGTATGTACGAGCCCTTCTATAAACGGCGCACTGAATTGGTGTTATATCATAACATAACACTTTTTTACAAGAAAAAAAATATTTTCTCTCAGTTGATATTTCATGAATCACCGTCAGGACACTTTATAACAATTTACACAAATATTCAACAATTAATATCATAGGCATCATGGCTAAAGTTGTCGATGACTAAGATTCCAATTCACTTGATAATTCTTGATAATTCTATGCGCAATAAAAAATATAATTGATATTCACAAAATAAATAATATTTCACATTGGCGTGTCATTCATTATGGTTGTCCTGTGCAGCTCACGTATATGTTAAATTATTCCAGTGTTGAAACGGTAATGGAGCGTGCACAACTGCTTGTGTATTTTTTTTTGTTCCTGCCTTTCACATATTGCTCGAAATTATTTTCATTATCCAAACACCACAGTTACAATATATTTTTCATTAATGGATGAATTTCATTATGAAAACCATGAAATCGGTATTGTGAGGAAAATATTTCGAGCAATGCGAAACCATAGATGACAATTTTCTTCAATATATACCATACAACACATTTGTCAGTGCACAAGCTACGGAATTGTATACTAATTAGTAAATATCTATTGAAAAATATTCGAACCTTTTATGGGTGTCCGTTTTGTTGGTAGACCAGGATAATACGGCACTTCCTTTTCAGTTGCATCTCCATTGCGCTCATGCCACGGCATATCGACGATTTTTCGCTCCTGCAATGAGAGAAAAACAAATATTTATTGTAGAAAAAGAAGTTCATACAATGAAGTATAGAGAAAGCAAGAAACAAACAAAACAACATGAATATGTCAATGAAGACAGTTAAAATGAACAATGTGGAACAGCTCAATTGTTAATAATAAAAAAAAATATTTAACTTACCAAACATGTTTCCTTGTGTTCATTGGAGTGAAGATGATTCAAATACTCTTTAGCTGTTTTAGGGAAGATGTCGCAGACTTTGCACCAATGCATTTCAGGATCATAGTGTACAAAATTATATATGGGTTTGGCATCTTCCTCAATAATTTTTGATGATTTTCGATCCCTATCGGCTTTAGAATCTTTTTCCGTATCAGAGTCTGTTAATTTGCTAGGTGACTCGACAATCTTGGCTTTTGACAATTCTTCTTTAGGACTACGCGAACGTTTTATTGGTAAGTCAGGTTTGAATTTACTTTTGAGCTCATCAACCGTTGCCTTGTCACCAATTATTCCCGTCAGCATATCAATAACATTGTGTATTGATTTCATTTTGTTTTGTATTTCAATCTGTATAATAATTATACAAATAAAATATTTATATATATTAATAATAAATCAATAATTATTACCTGTAGCTTTTGATTCTCCTTAACAATACGATTATTTTCACGGCCACCCTCCTTTCCTATTTCGTCACATTGGTTACGCAAAGTTTCCAATTCTCTCTCAAGAGTAGTTGACTTTCTCACATATTCTTCGCGCTGTTTCGCTAAAGTAGCTTTTTGCTGCTTAACTTCAGCTGCAATTGCTGTCACAAATTTCAACATTTTAAAGTAAAAAAAAAAAAAGCAAAAATTCCGATATTCATTATTCGTATTGTCATTCCACCTTTATTTATTATTATTTTTCTCATTTTTTTTTTTTCACGTAAAAATTGAGAACAAACCTTCTTTCTTGGCATCTTCGGGACGTGAAATAGTACCGAGTCCAGAGGAAACCGAGTCTATTGGCCTCGTAGCATCTGGTGCGGTAGCAATTGTCGACGGTGCTTGTGACGGTTGATTGTTATACGAAACTTGTCCTCCTTGCCAATTCGGTGGTGGATAATCCTACATAATTCATGTTGAAAATTTACCGTGGACTCAATTTCAAACCGAATTCAAAATTATTCCTACCTTTTAAAAACGATTTTGCACCATTTTGAACCACTTTACCTGAGACACTCCATCCATGCCAAATACATTCTCAAATAAATAACCGGCAGAATGTTTTGCCATACCGATTATACATTAAAATAATGCATTTATATGTGTGATACCGTGTAATTGTATTTGCAATACTAATAATAATCATAATATAAAATATCATAAACTCACACTACGATAAGTGGTGGGTTGGTAGTTGTAGTCATATCCTTGATTATAATTATAGTTGTAGTTATTGTATCCCTGATTATATGATGGAATTGGTGGTGGTGGTTGACTTGTGTTTGGTGGTGGAGGTGCCTGCCGTGTTCAATGTATACAAATAAATATAAATTGATAAAATAATCAAAAATAAAATGAGCTATTGTGCAAAATAATATTGAATTGACGTTATATGTAAATAATAACGAATAAACAACCTGATATTGATTGTGAACAGGCTGGACATATCCAGTTGTAGCGGCATTGGCAGCAGATGGTTGCGATTGATTTTGTGGATTTGATTTGTTCCAATCTTGTGATCTGCCGCTACATTCCTTTCTTCGTCTTTCACGTGAATCAGAGCGTCTGTCTCGTGATCGCGAACGTCTATATCGCGATCTTCTGGGTGATGGTGATCGATCACGATCGTATTTTCTTGCACGTCTACGATGAGACGAATCATCGGAATCAGCACTGGGGCTTCTAGGACCTTTTCTCCTTGACTCGGATTCCATTATGAGAATATGCGCGGTGCCCGATGATGCCGTCCAAGATTATTTTCAATATACTAAAAGCACATTTCAATTTCATATATTGCAAGTGTATTGTTTTCTTTTTGCTTTTTTTTTCTTTGTTTTTTCTTTCCTTATTACAACTTAGTCATATTTATATTGCAACAATTCATCGTTTTGTTAACATATCTCTTAGCGGCCATTTATAAATGGTAAACGTGGTGGTAAACACCGTCACCTACTTATGCGCCGCCACCAACATTTACCAAATTATTTACAGAATATATATTGCATATTCGCAATTGAATAACTCATTATGTACGATAATTAAATGTTTATTTGCAGCACTTATGCATTAATATATATTGAATTGTACAAACATACATGTATTATTACCTCGTTAATATATTCAACAATCCAAGAAGCCGAAAATGTGTACGTACAAACGATCAACCGATATTTCAATACATCTCTCACAATATAATGCCAAGAATCATCTAGAGCTGAAACTCGCATATATTTCATTTACAGTTTATTCACAATGGCGAATAATATATACGCCATTGCATGAAGACAGTACGCTCCATCTTCAGGCCATATATCCAATGTACTTTATCCAGTCTATTATATACATATATATACATATATAGTGTGTGTATACATATATATATTCATGTATGGACACATCAATAGTTTATGTATAGTATTAAAAGCATAAACGTACAATAATCATGCTGTCAATTAAATATATAATTCATAGCTGTGGCAATAATGAAAATTTACAGCTAAATTGACACGATATAAAACGAAATATCTTACACAATTTACCGACAATTATGAATGATTCTTATTGGGAACCACTTGCGCAAGTATATATTGTTAATCAGTCACAATGCCTCAGTCAAGAACAGTATATTTATTGTCTGTGCACTCGAGTTTTTATACGGTAAATTTCATTTATGCCTATATTTATTATAAAATATATAAATTCAAATCATTTGCAGTATTATTAAATATGTGTATGGTTATGGATTTACGCATTTATTGAGTTCTTTTTATTTCTTGTAGGAATCCTCAAGTTTATACTATTACAAATCAGCTGTTGGACCATTTTAGTGACAACGGGGAAGAAATTGAGAATGATAAATTAGTAGAAATGTTGGATGCACATGATAATGTACCAAATGAAAGCCAATTTGTAAATATTTTATTGTTAAATATCAATAAGTCGTTATTTATATATTAAATATATAAATATTTTATTGCAGGAAGAGCCAGTGAGTTGTTATTGTAGTGCATCGCACACAGACAACAATTATTCTACCGATGAGCATGATTCAATTCGCGATACCATACACAAATCCACAACACAAACACTTGTACACAAGCTTGGACTCCATCAATCGGACTCAGGTGCTGATCTTTCTGAATATCATGAGCATCATAAACAAGCTACACCATCTACAATCAATTCAAACGAATACGATTCATATTTGAATTGCGATTATTCATATGGAATTGATAATAAAAGTCCACTTGACATAGCATGGGAAAAATTTTGGGGTATTAATGGTGAAAGTTTAATTTGGGCATCATGGATTAACAAATATTCGGAATATATAAATCCAGATTATTTGAACAATGATATTGGTGATACAAATGCGCTTGTCACTACTAATGATAAATATCCTGAACAAAACACATGTTTTCCCAATCAGGCTCACGCCAATTGTCAAATAGATCGTTCAAATTTCGAGGGAATATTTGATAAGTCAATAACGGTAATGGAGCCACAATGTCCAACTAAAACTCAATATTCAAATTCCGTCAGTGGTTCATTTCAAAATAATGATGATGATGCACAAATAACTGATGGCTGGAATCCATTGAGTCCTTCAATTAGCATTGAAGCTGGCAGCTACAATTATTCATCTAATGCTGAAGATGAAAGACTCATTGCAATATCTAGATGTGATTCCGTCAATGGATCCATTGCAAAAACAAATGCAACAACTGATTCTATGACCAATGTTACAAAAATGACTCTATCGGAGTCAAGTTTTGATTCGAATTCCGCACCATCGCTCAGTCTCGTTAGCTCTATCACAAGTTCAATGGAAAGTAATGTCACCACTGGCAATAGTTCCGATCAAGAGAATGAATTGGCGTTGCTTGATAATGACAAACATTGGCAAGAATTGTGGAAAATTAATTTTCAAATAATGTATCGTAAACACTATGAAAATTTCACTGAACAATACAATAATGTACAAGTTGATCAATCGTTTGATCAAAATTACGAATATAATGAAATAACACCAACGAAAAGTCATGATCAAGTGAAGAAAAAAACTGATGGGAAGAAAAAGCAAATAAAAACAATGGCAAAATTGTCGGACCAAAAGAGAAAAATAATTGAATCAGTTGGTGCACTTATGAAAAACTTATCAATGAAGTGTGATAAAAATTCGGAACATGCTAACAGCGATAATCCAACAAGTAGTAATAAAAATCAACCTGATAATACAGATGATAATACATTTAATAGCGAACAAAATACAACACCTGTTGCTACCTCCATTGTCTATAATACATTAAATAAAACATCGAATAGTTGTGGTGGCGATGGGGATAAACCCGACGATAATAGACCAATAACATTGAAGCGTACACATGAAGTTGATGTTGATTGTGGAGAGGAAGAAAAGGACGGTATGGAGACAGTGAAAAAGGCTTTTTCTTTAATGGGTTATAAATTTAATAATGACTACAAGGACATGCAATTGCAAGGTGAAGTGATTTATAGAAAGAAACATGTTAGACTGCCGAATAGACAGCTCAAAATGAAAGTTAATAAATCGAAACCCACAAACAAACACACTTATTTCGATGATAATGGTGTGGAGGTGACCAATACAATTGATAAAGTCAAACACTATCTCTCATATTGTCCGATAAATCTTCCTACTGAAACACAATTACAACCAAACAGCCGTGGTTCTTACACAAAAGTACAATTTACCTCAAGCTCGGACGAAGAATGCGACGCTGGACAAAATAATAAACTTAATGCAAAACGTTTAATTTTTAGTAAAGCAAGCACTGGCTCAACCGAAACATCACCGACATCATTACCACATGCTCCACCTGATGCTGACGATAAAAATATAACACTAAACGATTGTGACAGTGTAGACGATGTATTTATCATTGATCAACATTCGATTGAACATACTCCCGTCACACCAATTGATGACGAAAGTGTGAAAAAATCACAGAAGAAACGTAGAAGAAAGCTGAATAAAAAAAGTTCAAGTATTCCTGCTGAAATATATAACGATAAAGAATTAATCAAATATTGGGTTAAGAGATATCGTCTTTTTAGTAAATTCGATCAAGGAATAAAATTGGATCATGAAAGTTGGTTTTCAGTGACACCTGAAAAGATAGCAATCCACATCGCAGAGAGATGTAGATGTGATACTATTGTCGATGCTTTTTGTGGCGCTGGTGGTAATTCAATACAATTTGCATTTGTATGCGAAAGAGTTATTGCTATAGACATTGATCCAATTAAAATAGAAATAGCTCGTAATAACGCACGAGTATACGGTGTTGAGGACCGTATTGAATTTATCATCGGTAATTTTTTCAAATTGGCCGATAAACTCATTGCGGACGTAGTTTTTCTCAGTCCGCCATGGGGTGGACCAGCCTACGCACAAAGTCAAACATTTGATCTCAAAAATATATTAAATCCCAATGGTGGAATTGATCTATTTTACACCGCTCAACGAATTTCTACTAATATAGCGTATTTTCTTCCACGAAACATCGATACCATTCAGGTTAGTCAATAATAAATTTATTAATTTCTTCATCAATAACCTACCATTATAAACACACATTGACGAATAAATAATAATGGTGTTATCTTATTTATTACAGCTTGCCATGTTGGCTGGTGCTGATGGTGGCGTTGAAGTGGAACAAAATTTTTTGGATCGAAAATTAGTATCATTAACAGCTTATTATGGTGAATTACTTCGGGATTGTTAATTGAATTGTTAGCAACCAATATAAAGATGACCGCACACCATTTCCAATTGTTCCATTTGGCACATGTACAATACATAATTGCTTTGAATAATTCTTAATACCTGTGCGGTTAAACTACGTTTTTATTCACGTACTGATTAACATTTTTTCAATCAGCTTCCAAACAGTTATTTTAACATTCTATTATAATTGTATACTCGAGTGTCGTTTCACGTCAATTCATTCTAAATAAATGTATCACTAAAACATCATATTTCAATTCCAAACCCATGAAAAAAATTTGTATGCCTAACAATATTATGATGGTGTTGATGACGAGGATTATTATCATTATCATTACTTTGTTTGTCCACTTTTTAAATATATATATATATATATATTTGTCACAATTCATATCACAAGTTATGAATCAACATTAAGAATGGCAGTTTCAATGGATTCTTGTGGTTCCTGTGGCTCAGCAGGAATAGTTATACCACCTGTGTCTATGCTTTCTTCCTCTTCATGTGGAATTTTTAAGAAGCAATGCATCGTCTCCTCGTCCTCCTGATCCATTGACGAAATGTTATTATTGATAACGTGCTCTGTGGTCATTGGCAATGAGCCCTCCAAATGCGTTGACGGTATTTGTATTGTGATTGTTTGCAAAGTGCCATCGACTGATGTCGACGATGACATCAAGCTCGCCTCAATTGTTTTTCCTTCTTCAGAGAATGCACCCAAACAACTGTATATTAATTGCGCTGCCGCCATATTCCCAGGAAATACTTCCACATCACTCCCATCTAAGAACACAATTCAATTAATAAATCATCGATATTTCACATAAATTATTTTAGAAATATCCATTTATGAATATAATAGTGGAGTCATACTCACCATTTTTTTGGATAGGTGTCTTAATCAGACCTTTCTCATGATCGCTCATATGTTCCACATAACTCTCTTTTTTCACTGTTTTAAATGGACATATTTCACAAGTAAATAATCCGGATAATGATGGATGTTTAATTCTTAAATGATTTTTATAACTGTTACTTTGTATAGCTGAATATGAACAATGTGGACATTTATATGGTCTTACGCCAGTGTGACGCATTATATGACGACGTAACGAATTGTGATCGCCAGTTTTAAAATCACATATATCACAATTGAATGGTTTATCACCAGTATGTTGACGTAAATGCATTTGCAGCATGGCCTTTCTGGCGCTTGCATGGCCACAAACATTGCAAACATACGGTCGGAGTTTGGAGTGTACAGCTTGTATGTGATTTTTCAGACATTTTGAGTCCGCATAAGTTTTACCACACATCTCACAGGTTTTTGATGTATACCAACGTGGAGTATCCGCTGTTTTACGATCCATATGCATAACACGATGGTTCCGCAATTGACTCGATTGTTTGAATCGTTTTCTACAATCTCGACATTCATAATCACGACTGTCGCTGTGCACTCGCATATGTGTCAATAGCTTTACGCTTGTCATACTTTTATATACATTGCAAATGGTACAGGACAACAGATCAATATCTAAACAAATGATATATAAATATGGTTCAAGTATTTAGTAGAAATATTAAATGTTTACCGTACGATTAAAGAATGTTCAATTAGTTTTACTACTTACCTATTTGATGTTTTTTCCACAAATGCAAACAGCATGCTCTCCATTTTGTAAATTTCACGTCAGTGCATATATTACATTTAAAATTATTTGTATTTTGTAAGTCAATATGGCAAACAACATGTTTTTGCATCATTTCGTCAGTAGTAAATCTATGTAAACAGCCACGATAGCAACATTTAACATTGCGTTCTTTCACTTGAACACTCTTTTTATTATTTTCATATTCAGCACTACCAACTTTTGATACTTTTGCCAATCGCCCGACTTTATTAGTGCTCAATTTCTTTTTCTTCGTGTCCTCTACACAAGACGGGCTTGGGTTTGTCGTACGTCGACTATTCGAAGGTATATCATTGCCAATTTTTTCACAAGATACTCTGTCCATCAATTGATGATCATTTATCATGTGTTCACGGCAGCTTTCCATTGATGGAAAACAACTCGAACATTCGCCACACATATAAAGCAGTTTAACGCCATTTGCAATCGGCTTTTCCGGCGATTCCTCATCATAATTTTCCTCTTTACGCGGCGACTTTGCATGAACATTCTCAAAATGTTGCAATAATTGTCCTCTATCTTGGCTTGTAAATGGACATATTTTACATTTAAATGCCGCGACAACTTCAACAAAGTCATTTGCATTCAATATACTTTTATTGTGTACTTGTAAATCATCATTTTTTTCTGATATTAATTTATATTTTTCCGAATGCCTATTATCTGTTACAATGACATTTACATCGTCCGCATTATCACTGTCACATGAGCTATTGGCCGCTTCGCCTTCCAACAATTCTTGTTTACAAATAGCTAAATTAGCAGACGTTACATTTATCTTTTCTCTATCATTATAGTCGTTGTCACTTTCAATTTTACTCAAATCCAATTGACATAATTTACCATTTTGGAGTGCATATATTAGACCATCTAAGCATACAATTGGTATTAATTCTTCATCTTCTTTTTCATGTTTTGACACAATGTTCGTATTGATTTCCTTCACGTCAATCAGTGTTCCTACTTCGATTAAAGTATTTGGTAAATGTGATGATATCGTTTTAAATGAAAATTGCGAATCATTCATTTCATATGTTAAATGATGAGGTACATCTATCAATATTGTTTCGTCATTCATCATTTCATAGCAATGTTGTTTATCAGTTGGATCAAATTATTTTCACTCTGCCTGCAATTGAAAAAATTTCAATACGCATCACTTTCAATAAATATCTCAAAATAAATATATTGCAATGGAGTAAAAGAATAATTTTTTTAGATAATACATGTAGAGATTGTCTATGTATGTGTTCAATAATAATAATGACATACATAACATCGTACTTTGGCGAGGTTATGTCTCCTTTTATTATTATATATTTGAATGTAATTTATATATACATGTATCATTATTGCCGCTTTTATCTGCAAAATTGTGTGGACTATATAGCGTGCTCATTAACTCTGTCACAGCCGCTATACAAATTTAAAAACGACATTTTCACGAGTGCATTACGCGAGATTTGTTGCGTGGAATGATGGATCGATTGTCTATAGACATATATATATATATATATATATAGCCAAAGAAAATTCGTGGCAAATTATACTCATGATAATTGCACGGAAATCATCATTCTTTAAAAACACATTAGGAGTTTACATACCTCATATACTTTTCCAAATATCAAAAATACGTCATAGGATTTAACTTATAAATATTTATCTACATTGATGATCATGAGACTACAGCCGGGTATTATCAAGTATAGTCGGTCCCAGTCAAAGTGTGGACTTCGGGTAAGTTCGGCGTTTTCTCTCCCACTCTAAGTCCAATATTATTCCCATCAATTCATTTTATATACCCCATGCATGCACGATATTTTAAAATTTAATTTAATTAGAAAGTGTAATGAAGCTGAAAAAATGAATACATTTCTCGCTCACAACAGCCAAGTGAATTATTGCTGAGTTTTATTGTTAAACCAATAAACAATCAAACATACACGCATGTATATTGCATATATAAAAGCAAAATATTGTGGAATATATTTACATTGATATATATATATTTATATATATATGATGTACTGATGATATACGAACAATGATTGAATCATGATTTATACCGTTAACAAGACATTAAATGTTTGCCATCATCGTCTCGGCGATCTTTGTGCATTTTGTCTGGCAATTTCCGGGCAAAATTGCGAATTATATTTCTGGCGTATGACATTTTTTGGTTGCTCTTTTTTTATACTAGGAATCGTTTCACCTCGCAATTTCGCCAGTAAAGAATCAGTTCGCGATTTTTCAGCTCGCTCTCTTAACAGCCTCTCTTCTCGTAATTTTTCAATATTCACTCGGTTTGTATTTATTTCTCGTGACATTGAGCGCTTGTGTTTGTCTGATTTATGTTTTTTCGATTTCTCTTTATCGTTTTTGCGTTTCTTGCATTTTCTCCTTTCGTCATCACTATTATCAGTCTGGAATTTTCGCTTCATAGAATTCTCCGACTTTTTTATATTTGTTTGAGTTTTCGGGCTATCTGATTTCATAATTTTGATATACCGTCTAATATTTGTCATGGGATCTTCAATAACTTTTTTATTTTCCTGAACCTCTTTGGTTGGCTCTTTATCAGTCAATCGTTGTGGTAATTCATCATACCAACTTGTACTACCAGTTGCATTAATATTTTGTCCAAGATACGTAAGATAACCAATTTGTTGCTCATATTTCTCCCTTTTAGCCTTCACCTCAGCCTCATGCTCAGCATTTGGTTTATGATGGTCAATTTTACCATTCTCCAAGTCTGCAAAAAAATTAACATGCTCGAGTTTTTCATTTCCACTTTCACTTTTATCATCTTGTACAATTTCACTACGTCCATCGTATCTTGCTCGCGTTTTTTCCCGGAGCAAATTGATTCGCGCCTCAGTTTCCTACAATACAATCAAATTTTTCAAATAAATTGTTGGCTAAATTCATATTTAAATTATTTATATAGGAACACCTACAGCTTTTTGAATTCTTGCTTTTCGAGCTTTCTCCTCTTCCGCAGCTGCAGCTTCATCTCGTCGTACACGAGCAATATTCTCGCGTGTTCTCACATGCCATCTACAAGGTAAAAGAAAAAAAAACATTTCATTAAAAATTGTACATTGGCATTGTAATAACACGAAGACGAATTAAAAATACCAACCTTTTCTTCGGAAGAATATTCATGGCTCATCCGATAATTTTTCAGTGTACCACAGAATATCAACAAAAAATCTTTCTCCCACTTTTTATAATAATTAAATAACACCGACAACAAAATTGTCTATATATATATATATTATTGATATAATAATTATATAATTAACACGTTATTTATATTAATACACGTAGGCCCATCGACAAAGGGACACATATAATACACATCACATATCTAAACATACAGTATCTAAATTACTTGAATATAGTTGCACATACTACTACCAATGTTGCCAACTATTTAGGAACGAAAATGTGTACAATGCTTATTTGGACAGCTTGTATCAATTTGGTCAGGCAACACCAGCCAATTTCAAGTGACTTATATGTTTTTTGTCTGTCTGAAAGCGTGCGAGTTATATTAACACTGATCTAAATAAATGTAGTTGTAATAAAAATATTGTTTAAACGTAGTACATCTTTAGAATATTGATATTTAATACCATATTTTGTACCCAATCATTTGTGAATAATAGTGATAATTGTGGTCAAAGTGTAATATACAATATGGCGGAAATAGCCAGTTCGACGGTGTTTACTAATGATATTGTATCGTACAATACACCAGATCTTCTTCAGCAGGCATTCCAAGAAGTGGTAGAGCAAGAAAATAATGAGCATGAATTTGTAACGTTTCTTGCGGGCGATAATGATGAGTCGCAGGCAATTCATCTCACTCATGCTCAAGCGTCGGCATTGAGGTTAACTTTTCAAGTGGATTCCACTGTTGAACATAACGGTGAAGAAATTGTGTATCAAGATCCCAATGATATGCTCATAGAAATTCAACATGACAATACCAAGGATAAATCTATTGAATTACCAGAAGCAATAGAACAAATGGACTTGGTATCAAATAATCAATGGACAATTGATGATGTTGAAGATACCGAGGTGAAAACATTGAATATGGCAACTACAAATAATCATGTTGCTGAAGAAATAACAAACAATTTCACAAATAATCTACAAGCAAGGAATATAACGAGTATTCTCATGCAACATCCACAAATAGTTCCTAAATCTAATTCAAACGGTACTATACCAAATTATAATGCCATTGCTGATATTGCACCGAACTTTGTTTCGTGTGGCATTCCCAACGTTCAGAATCAAACATTGGCGAATAGATTGCCGGTAATTTTTCCATCCTCACAATTTATTATTAAACCTGCACAAACAATATTGAAAGGTGGCAAGAGCATAAGATTAATACAAAGTACAAATGCAATCGCCGGTACAAATAATAATACAATATCATCAATCAATTCGTCCAGTAGTAACACCACGCAAAATTCTGTATTGCTTCCAAAAGCCACACTAATGAATTCGATGGCACCACAAATTTTAAAAACAACGCCAATCACCTCACAATTAATTCATAGCAATGCCATTTCTGCACAGTTACTTGACTCGTCACAAATTATAACGTGCGATAGGATACCAACTGCTAATTTAAACAATTGCAATGGCAATAGTTTTGTAGCAAATACTATGACAAGAACAACACAAAACTTAGGCAATAATTCGATTCGTATGTCCCCTCTAATTACAACAGCAGCATCGAATATAACTATTCAGCAATCAACGATATCGTCAGTGCCAAAGTCCACTTCCGAATCAACGGCAACGGTCAAACCAAACATTTCCAATGGAACAACAACCAGCATTTCTGGATCATTGTTCAAATCCCTGCAAAGTCCCACAGGAATTTTGAAAACAACCTCTGTGACTGTTGGAAAAACATCGAATACATTGATTCCAACAAAAGTTTCGGTTACTCCTACCTCTTCAATGATATTGAAAAATGGCTCACGTATAAAGACACAACAATTCAAGAGGATAACCACTTCTGTGCCTACAGCAATTCATCATCGAGTGCCAACACAGTCAATTTCTTCACCAATATCAATTCTAAAACCGCAAACTAAAGTAGCATTTGCCAATTCAATACGGCCGAATTCAATAATTAATTCTCACAATATTACAAATGTGAATCATAATAATACGCCTAATGCCAAGTTGATAACAAAAGTGGCTCGAAATAATCAGACGTTGAATAATCATATAAAGCCATCGTCAACAATTATTGAAAACAAATTACGAACAAATGAATCTATATCGACAATTCTTCCATCTTCACGGATAGTTAAGAAGCCAAAAATAATTGGCCCATCTCAAAATTCGCCAGCTTCAACATTGAATGACGCTGGGAAACCACTTGGCTCCAGTGAGAATCCAATTCAAATAGTTCAACAGGGTCATACATTTCACAGTATGCAAAAATTAACTCAAACGCAATTGAAGCAAATTGCCCACGTTCTTCAACAACGAAGTCAAGAATCTGCCGATCCAAATGAAAGAGTTGTCTACAGGTTTATAATATATTCTTTATAATTGTATACAGACAATGTGTCATTTTTAATTCATCATTGGTAACTCATTTCGTTTTTCTATTTTAGGGTAGTTTTTCCGGAAGAATTGGATTTACGAATTAGAAATCCGATCAATTTACTGAAGGGACGCGCGGGTAAAAGAGGAAGACCCAAAAAGAAACCATCCACCGCTGCTAAATCATCAACACATGAAGAGGATGGCGCTGTTGAGGATGTCAAGGTATTAATTCAAATAGTATAATGTAACAATTTGTCGAATCATTTTTATAATATTCAAATAATATTACTAATAATATGAAACGTTTCAGGATGAACGTAAAAAACCAGTGGCTCGCACAAGATCAGGACGTCTTTCTCGACCTCCTCGTCACATCGTCCGCGATTACAAACACTTACACCATTTAGATTTATTGCAACCTGATTTGGATGACTCGGACGGTGGTTACAGTGATTATAATGTCAGTACTGATAAACTCGAGGCAGACGATGTTGCCAAAGACTTGTTAACTGGTTATGAAGGACCGAAACGCAAAATATCTGATCATTTTCGCTGTCCTACATGCAATAAAATTTATTTGGGAAGAACACGTATGGCAAAACATTTTGAAATACATCCAGATCATGGAAGTGCTGATCAACTTCCGCCACGTACTGCGGAACAAGATATGAAGAGCAATGCATTTCCACCTGATCCATTCAAACGTAAAGGCAAAAAACGTGGACCTTGGGCATATATTACACCCGAAGCTAAATCCGAAAGACGACAAATAAAACTGAAAGATGCATTGTCAGCGTGCGACAATGGAGAAATAATTAAAATAGCTGCCAAGCCACTTTTGAATGCGCAATCATTATTCGATCTTATGGTATTAAAATCCAACAATTGTTTGAAGATGTTTTTGAATGAACTCAAAACCCTAATGAGTAAAACACGGGAGCAAGTGAATGTTATGTTAACACCTGTGGATCATGAAAATAAATATGGAAATACAATTAAGGTTGACGATACATTACTCTGCGATGCGTTAGGACTTGCACCCGGTTTGTATTATATTAAAGATGATACATTTAATAAATCCACTGATTTTTATAATACGTCAATGACAACGACATCATCTTCATTATCGTCGTCGTCTTCATCCTCGTCGTCATTATCAGCATCAGAAGAACCACCAATGAAAGTACTGAAAATAACCAATGATGATGGGAAAGAAAATATTGATGAAAGATTGTCCAATGGACTGCCAGAAATATCTGATATCAATATGCGAGCAAATTTTCTGGACGAAAGAAATATGGATTCAATAAATGCCAATTGCCCAGAGGTGTTGACAGCTCTAACATTGATGCCAAGAAGTTCAGGCACAGGCACACCAGAAGCATGTAAATCCAATAATATATCCAAACTTCTAATATCAAATACGGAAATCCAAAGTCAAATATCAGACAATCCGGGTTTTCAAAAAATTGATATCAATAATTCGAAGAGTTCTTCATTCACAAAAGTGATAGAAATAAATCACAATTTAGATATATCGAATTGTTCACCATCAGTCTTTCCAAAACTTGATGGCAATTATGAACAATCTAAATTGGAATCGCTGCCGCAAACATTCATCAAGCTTGAACCAATGCAGCAGGTTTTTATTAAATTAGAAAATGGCAATGTTGGTACTTATCTTAAGGAAGAATCGCAAATATTTAGAAAGCCCGATAGTGGCTTTGATAACATGGATGAAACAACACAAACATTCGCCAAAGGCTTTCAGAAACTCATTTCAAAAATAGTTCCTATGTCCACTGCTGATAGTGAGTGTATTAAGCCGGATGCGTTTAACGCAACTGCGAAAAATGACTGTAAATCATCTGACAGTGGACGTATTAATGATAATAGCGTTCCTATTATGGCGACAACATGTGATGCCAATCTATTTGGCAGCACTGACAATCTGGATATATCTAAAATGACCAATTACGATTTAGATATATTGAGTAATGGCGGAGTCATGGATAAGCATTTAATAATGGACGAGAAATTGGTAGAGCAATTGCATTTGGTAGATCAATCCAATTTAGTTGACGAATTAGTTTCAGAAAGACTCAAAAATATAATGCCAGACAATATTTTAGACAGCAATTTAATGGCAAACAGCTCAAATTTGGATACAGAACTTGATTTTGAGGCATTGAGCGAGGAATTTAATAGAAATACGAGAAGTTGATTTCCAAATTATCATTTTTTAAACTTAATCATGTGAAATAGTGTAAATGTTTTTTCGTATGCATTAAATTTTAGGATATTGATTGATACTTTTTAAATTATTATTTGAACATGATATAACAAATTTATAATTCTCGCAATATAAATTCTATGTTCATGGGGAAAATGAAAGTAAGATAATGGCATTTATGTAGACATTGTGTAAGACATTTTCTTTTCGATACATATACTCTTTGTGCATTTCCATGTTTTAATTTCTCAGACTTACGGTGCGTGATTGTTGCCTTTTTTCTTTTCTGCTATTCTTCCATAATATTGTCTAATGTACAAAGCGCAAGTAAATTATGTCTATTTTATTAAATAAGTGAATCTAATGTAAGATGTATTTATAAATATGAAAATAAGCTAGTCTTCGTTAAAAGGTGTTGCGCGATTTATTTCATTATTACATATGTTATTTCATTACAATCTCTTAGTTAGATTATTTATATATGCATTTCACTTTATTTTTCTAATGACTTGATAATCTATGACGATAAGATTGATGAATAAATAACATTGGCACTCAAATTTTTATTGTACATAAATATTCATTGTAGCGTTCGATGGAAAAATTCAAAGGTGAATTATCACAGGTATAATTGATATTTTCAATTCTTATTATAATCAACAACGTGTGTAACTCTAAAATAAAATGAAGCGACAAATGGTTTTTTTATCCATAGATAATAAAACATTCCATTCATATGTGTAATTATTATTTCCAGATAAAAAATAAAAAATTTATATTTTTGTTTTGGATATTCAAACAAATCGACATCTATATTATCTGTGTCCAGTTTCATTTAATAATGTCTCTAACATCGAATCTAATTTGTGAGGAATCATAGGTTGATGCGCCCACGATGCAAGATGTAACATTTTCCAAGAGTCTTCATAGTCATGAGCTACATTTTCCAATATTTTCCGTTTCAATATGGCCTCATCTTTATACGCTACGTATATTTGTTCAGCAAATTGAACTGTTGAACATTATTTATTAGCGTTAAGTTATTTATTCTATTGACAATTATAATAAGTACATACTGAATCGTTCAGGCGGCCATGTGACAAACAGTTTGTCTTTGCATTTATGCAATGATGTTACAGCTGTTATTTGACAAACTGTTTGTTTTAAATTATTAACAATTGCATCCTGTAATATAAAGCATTATTAACTTTTGTCACACGTTCGTATTGAACATGTGAAAGAATAAATGACAAATTCACCAGTTGATCAATATCTTTCTCCAATTCATTGCATAGCTCTTGCAAACCCACCGGATATGAATTATTTGTTTTCATTGTAGTTATAGATTTTAATACTGACATACCATGTAAATGAATGGAATTAAATTGTTGAATATTCGCATGAATATCCGCAGCTAAATCCTTAATTATTCGTGGATTCCCTGTCAAATTTTTTTGCGCTGTTGATTTTGGGGACGCTGTCAAAAATTTATAAATCAATGAATAATCAATAAAACTTAATGGGACAATACGATATCGAGTAAGAAATAAAATAAAATAAATAACGATATTTAGTACATACTGATTGTTGGTAGAAAATGCTCCATATCTATCTACACACAATATATGTATGCATATATTTTTTTGACATTATATACTATATGTCAACTAAATAATTAAATTTTCGATTAAAACATAACCTATATATAATTTTATTTATTGTTGAATGGGCCGGAATTGAAGATCAATCCAAAGGCGACTTCACACTGCTTGGCAATATTTTGCCCACAGGCGCCGCTCATAAACTCTCTCGGTAATGTTCTTTACTTCATATTAAAACCATTTTGGAATATAAGTATATATATATATTATTTATATTGTTTTTATAATTCAAATTATTGCTGCAATTATGGACACGCGTATGTGGGTTTCTCGTTTACGAAAGCCAAACTATGATTTGAATCGAAGTAATCTACAGACTCAATCGAATGAATACTCAAACAATATCATCAACAACAGCGAAATTATCATGTGTCATAATAACATCTAATTATGAATATTTATAAACAATTGCTATGAAAATTAGTGATGTAACGATTGATTTTCAACACGAATATTTATACAAAAGTTGATTATATCATAAAATTGTCAGGTATTTGTACAATTAAATACAAAATGTTGGTATACACAGCAGCTATATTTGAATGTAATTTTTAAAAAGGGTTAACGAACTCTATTACATATATGTAAATAAAAAAATTGGCTTTTTTTTTCAGTACAGTAGCGGAGTATATACACATATATGTATACATACATATGCTAGGGTGTACTGTACATGTGCGTAAAAAGAAAAAAAAAAGCAAACTCAACTCATCCATTCGTTTTGCTTTTGTTTGGAGAACGGTGTAGAAGAGAGAACAAGGTCACATCGGTTCGTAATGGCATGGCAATGTTGTCTGGTATAGTCGCCAGTGTCGACAATCCTGAGCAAAGGAACTGACTGGTGCTACAGTTATTGTGTGAGTGCTTTTTCAGTTTTTCTTTTTGTTTTTTCTGTTTCATTTTTGTTTGCTCTCTTTCCTCAATTACTTAACATTTAAAAAACTCAATCATTTACCGATGATCATCACGTGTGGGTATATCACATATATAATCATGTATGTACATATATTATTATAAATATATGTGTGATCTCCTCACGAGTTTGACATATATGATAGTGACACAGGTAAATGTAAATGTTGCAAAAATGACGATATTTTGTTTTATGGAAAGTCGATACAAGTGTTGGTATGCATGTGACTCTGGGCCTTAATTTATTAGCAATATATATATATATATATATATATATACATGTGTATATATGAACAAAAAAATATATTTATTTATTTATAACAACTTTTTGGCCTCTCGTAGAAATTCATTGTCACAATAATGTGATATTTTGAAATAATTTCATCCTGTATTTGAAGAGCAAAAAAATTATTTTATACGTCAGCTTATTATCAATACAAAATTGTACAAATGTCATAATAATAAAACACTGGAATATTTGTGTATATATATATAGATATATAGTCAAGTGCGTGACGTAATATATGACAAATTGCCTGCTATATATGAGCATCCCTGCTTGCCATCAGATAAAAACAGGAAAAAAAAAAGAAAAAAAAAAGTATAAGGTACTACTATCTGATACTGGATCAGTGTATTTGTAGCAACCTGCCGGCTGATAACAAACGCCACAGTTTGCTTTCCAACATCAAGCGTGAGGCCATTGCAAAATGAAAATGGAGGTAAGTATATTTACATGTATAATCTATCTGTTTATACATATGTATATAATTTTTGATGCATTATATATATATTGAAGTATTTTTGTCTAATGCAATTGGACAATAATGCTGTTTACATTTATATACGTCTGAATTTTTTTTTAGCACATCCAATGCCATTGTCACACACTGCTACAAAAATATACAATATGCATAAAAAAAATGCACACACACACACACACA
>CAJUYH010002755.1:0-37604 GCA_910591685.1 Galerucella tenella
TCATGGTACCAATTTGATCTAATCCTATAAAATAATAAATCATCTTTTCTAAGTTTGTTACTGTCATATAAATTATTAATGTTGACATATGTAATTTTGACTGAAAATAAGTTAATTAAAAGTTCTCATAAAACAAGCTAGTTGTATCTGTTCGAAATATATTTACAATAATAGTTCCACTACTATTTAACTATAAAAGCATATGGTACTGATACAACTAGATGAACCCAAATGTCATCATCTCATTTAGTTAACAGGCAGGTATCCTGGAGAAATCATCTGGTTCACCAGTGATCTATCTAAAAGACACAAAACTTCTGGAATGGAATTTTAAAATAAATGGGTAATGGTGGAAAAATTTAGTTCAGGCGCCTGAGCTGTTCAGTGCAATCCAAACCATTGAATTAAAAGTCTTAATGAAACTGTCAGGCATGTCTTATGCCTGAAGTTATCGTCAATAAGAGGGTGTATGTTAGGTGAGTCTTGGTCTTAGCTTGCCATTCATTTTCATTTATCCATACGTTTCGGTTGGGATCAACAGCCCAGGCACTTGAACTGAATCTTAGTACTATTGCCCATGTTATCTACCTTTACTTCCAGAAGCTTCGTGTCTTCTATATAGGCCACCAGTTTATCTGGAGGGATCTTCAAGTTGTGATGGTTGTGTTATTTTCACTCCAAAGTGATTCCGTCTGAGTCTAAGCTTGCCGGTATGAAGGAGATGTCTCTTAGTGACCTACCTACCTTCCTGGAAAGGACAGGATGGACGATGATCTAGGACATCTCCTCAGGAGGATGTACAATGGGTAACTTTTTTTATTAAAGTTGTTGGCCTAAATTAACTCTATCTACTCTACAGATACAGAAGCAATTTTCTTTAAATATTTGTCAAAATAGAAATAATTACATTTGCCGATAAAAATATTAAAATCTAATTACTTGCGTAAGTAGTTAAGAGCTCCAGCGGCTTAGCTACAAAAAAAATTTAAAGTAGCTGTATTGACTCGTACCTATTAATGATTCAAACTTTTTGTCGGCTAGTTTAATAACAGGGAAGTATACATTATTCATGACACGAAACAAGTGCTTAGAACTTAATTAGTTAATAGAATTCGGCATAAATTAAATTTTTTTTATTTTCGTTTTTTCCGGGATAAATCTAATGAAAATACAAACCTCAAGAGGTGTCAAGTAATACTAGAGATTATAATTTATTAGGGAAAATATGAGCTATGTTAAATATTAAAATAACCACGTATTTGCTGAAAGTAGGAAAAAACATACAGTGGAAAACATTGTAAGGGAATCACTGAAAAAGTGAAATGAAGAATAGAATGGGGGTGCATCCAGAGGCGTAGAAATACGGAAGCGAACAGAGATTTGACTTCAACTGAAACCAAAAATTGAAAAAAAAATTGAAAAAATCAAACTGTGGCTATATAGTTCTATATAGATTAAACTGTCAGACTTAATAGTGTTAGATTAAATGCACCTTCTCTTGAGATAACAATAGTTAGTGTCGAGTATGATCGAAAAATAGAATAAACCTTTTAAAGTTGATAACGATATCTATATCTTAGTTAGCTCGAATTAACGGTAGATGGCATTACGTATATTATGATAAGATCTCTGCTGAAAACCACCCACAGTACTTCGTGTGGAGAGTGTTAAAGAGACTTGACGTTTCTTTTGTGTTGCATCGAAGGCAGTCATTTGTTAAATTAGTTGTTTTAAAAGATATATAGGATACTTGGTCACCTTCGTTTTAAATACATACTGATAATAACCGTGAGAGGAGTATTTAAGTCTTTCAGTAATAAATTAAAAATTTAATTTGTGAAATGTGGAAATATTCGGAACATAACTTTTTTGTGTTTCTATAGAAGATGCGTTATAGAATGATTTAAGCGATTCATTTTTTCCAATGGTTTTCTCGATTTTGGTGTTTAAGGTGTCATTATTTAGAAGGAACTTCCTAGTGTGCACATAATGATAATGAAAATCATTTTTGTGTTATAATTTTTCATGAAAACAACTTCAATATACAGGGTGGGGCACTATGAACGAACTATTCTCTGTCGTATTAACGGCAAATATAATTAGAAAAAATAAGACGTAAAATTTAGTAGATTACTTGGGACTATAATTTAAAAATATTTTGGAATATACAGGGTGCTCCAAAAAAGCGTGCCGTATCAAAGTTAGGTTCCTTCAAATGGAACACCCTGTATTTTATCACATTTTTGAATTGTACTATTAAAAATAATGTAAGTTCATTAACATTTCCCTATACCTATCTAGTTCAGTTTCCAGGATAAATCGATTTTACATAATTTGTAGACCCTCCGAAAAAATACAATAACTTCAAAATAAAAACGAATAACCACATTTGCTTCACACCATCTCACTAGGAGCTTTTAACATACCGTTTCCAATATTTACTGGTATGCTATCATATACAGGGTATTTTTAATATGACAGTATAACACTAACCATTTAATACATGAATATCTGGCTTTATTTAAATGGAATACCCTGTATCTGTTGGGTCTGCTAAACGTGGGAATTTATTACTTTTCAGTTGGTATTAGGGTTGCCTATATCTAACTCTGATAGTTCTCGAGAAATTTTAAATTTTTTTTTAATATTCAATTATTTGCTGACATCTAGTTACATATAACATGATACTCCGTTGCAAAAAAAACTTAACGCTAACTGGAAGAAAATTTCGTAAATTTTTTCGCAAGAAACTACCCGAACTTTTAGATGACGTTCCACTAGCTACAGGACAAAAAATGTGGCTGCAGTTAGATGGTGCGTCTGTTGATTAAAGTATAATTGTCCGGCGTTACCTGAACAATATTTTTCCACAAAAATGGATTGGGCGAGGGGCTCCTTATCTTTGGCCGCCAAGGTTCCCATTCTTGACGCCATAGTTATTTTTTTATAATTTTAAAGCTTATTGTATCTGTATGCCCAAAAATAGTGTACTTACCCTTCATAAAATTCTGATTTAAGAGACCTTAAATTTATCAATAATAAATCATACAACAAAGCACTTACTGTCAAAATAACAAATTTTAAATTTTCAAAAACTTTCCATCGGAGAATCATGTCATAAGTAACTAGATGTCAGCAAATAATTGAATATTAAAAGAAATTTAAAATTTCTCGAAAACTATCAGAGCTAGATATAGGCAACCCTAATACCAACTGGAAGGTAATAAATTCCCACGTTTAGCAGACCCAACAGATACAGGGTGTTCCATTTAAATTAAGCCAGATATTTATGTATTAAATGGTTAGTGTTATACTGTCATATTAGAAACACCCTGTATATGATAGCATACCAGTAAATATTGGAAACGGTATGTTAAAAGCTTCTAGTGAGATGGTGTGAAGCAAATGTGGTTATTCGTTTTTATTTTTAAGTTATTGTATTTTGTCGGAGGGTCTACAAATTATGTAAAATCGATTTATCCTGAAAACTGAACTAGATAGGTATAGGGAAATGTTAATGAACTTACATAATTTTTAATAGTACAATTCAAAAATGTGATAAAATACAGGGTGTTCCATTTAAAGGAACCTAACTTTGATACGGCTCGCTTTTTTGGAGCACCCTGTATATTCCAAAATATTTTTAAATTATAGTCCCAAGTAATCTACTTAATTCTACGTCTTATTTTTTCAAATTTTATTTTCCGTTAAGACGCCAGAGAATAGTTCGTTCATAGTGCCCCACCCTGTATGAATAAAGTAAAATTTCGTGAACAAAAGAAAAGTTTAAAATTTTTCATTGACGAAATACCTCTAGTCGACAGTTTATCGGTCTCACCCAGTATGTTTTCTTAGTCATCAAAAATATACGATACCGTAAATCCACAATCCACATCTGTTCCCATTATTCCCTTGCTTTCATATGGAAAATGGGACGAAATAGGCTTACTAAGGACCCATCAGTGACAAATTAATACAGCTTTATAGAAAAATGTATAGCGAAATATTGCTTTTTGGCCAGGACCGGTATTTTATTTCAACGCATCGAAACTTTAATAAATATGACATTAGCTAAGGAATACGACAGAGAGGTTTTTTAAATTTGAAATATTTATGTGATGGACATGATACAGATGAAGTAATAAGTTGTAAAACCTTTTTATCTCCAATCGATTTTGCAAAAAAGTTCAGAAGGTTCATTCGAAACAACAGTGAAAGGACTCAAAAAGTATTGTTTTTCATTTAACACATTTTAAAACGGTGCACACGAATTCCCGTCAGGTTCCTTAATGACCAATAGAATACACGTGAGTTCCCGTCCGACACTTGCAGGTATCTTAATCCCGCACTCGAATTGCCGTCCAGTTTATTTAATCTGTTCTGTTATCGAGACTGCTCTAATAAATAGTTTAGATTAGGTTATGTTAGGTGTCTTATTATTCCTGAAATAAATGTACAAATACCTTTACCATTTAATTTATTTTATATTTCCTTAATCTCCTTAATTTTGTGTTTATCTCGTTGCGCGCAATTCGGCTCCTAATTTTGGTGTTCTTACTCGTATTCAGGTAGAAAATGACCGCTGCGCGCAACTCATTCCTGCCCAAATAAACACCTTTTAAACAATTCAGTTTTCACCCTGACGGAAGCGCGAGTGACAGATTAACGTGCCCTAATCAAGACACAGGTAGAGTGGTTATACTGACGGGAATTCGTGTGCGTCCTTTTAAAATGTTTATTCGATTGTTTACTACCTACTAAAATGCCAAAGAATAGACTTTTCGCCCAAATTTTAGCATTAAATAGCAAGTAACTAGGTTCTTTTTATGTTATAAGTTAATTATCAAATAAAATTTCCCTTTTATAGATTCTATTCCGGCCATACACCCTCTATTACTCATAAAAAATTGTTTAAAAATAATCATTTATGGTGTTATAACTCTCCAGTTCAGAATAATGATCTCAGAGATTTTGGACTTTACCCAAATGACAATTTATTTGCATTAAACTGTGAATGAAGTGAATTCCATTTTTATTTTTCCGTAAACTTTCTTCCAACAATTTTCAGAATATCATCATTCTTCAATAACATTGTCGTAATCTCAAAAATCTTCTTATGTTGGTGTACCTTCTCGTCATTTATTTGGAGAATTATGTGCAGTCAATAGTACTCACTACTTCTCATCCTTTTTTAGGTAGTACGTATATCTAGTTGTTCTCGAATAATTTCACAGTTCCTGGGAGACTTACAGTCCCTTGGACTACAACAGTCACAAGAAGAACAACATTCTCTTGTACTACAACAGTCCCTGAAGTACCTACCATTAGTTCCGTCCCTTGGAATAAAATAGTCCATAGGAGTACATCAGTCCTTTGGATGACAAATGCCCCAAGAGATTCCTCAAAGCTCCAATAGTTAAAGTAAAACTTCATCTGGACTTTTCATTTTTTCTAGTTTTGCTTAAATTAATTTTTTCTTAAGATCAATAAGGTAACAAAGCCCTGTGAACTGGCTTAGTTTACTACCAAATTTAATTGGTTAGTTAGGCAAGAACCTGCGGTATATTCACCATCATTTTTTTCAACTTCTTATTAAAATCAAATATTGTTTCATTGGCGCCCAACGTGGGGCCATTGGTCATTTTTCATTTCATTGACGACATTGTACGTTTTTTGTTTCATTAGCGTTAAACTAAATTGGTTTCATTGTACGTATATGTAGTTGCTCTCGGATAATTTGTTTCAGTAGCTGCGCCATCACATGCCGAGTCACATGCCTTCTGTTCACTACAACCACCAGACCATCAACGGTAACTACTTATTTGATCCGCACCCGTTTCTACAATCCCATTGTTTATTTTTCATGTTAGATATTAAAAAGTACAGTAGACAGAGAGTTTCCTTATACACGCCTCTATTTGCTTTAGCCTCTTTGATCTCCCCTTTCGTGTTTTGTGAGTAAAGTAAGTTAATTTTTCTGTTAATATTACGTTCTATTGAAAAATGTTTCTCTTTGATAACAATAAATTTAAATAGCTTGTAAATATGAACTTCAAATCATTAGTTGATACTCTGACGTATATTAAGCTACGGGGGCCATTTTGGAGGGCACGATCCGGACCGGGCTCATAATTTGTTGCTATTTTGTTGCTAATTTGTTACAAAATAATTTATTTTGTTGCTCTAGCCGTTGCCGAGAAACGCATGGTCTCCTATCGTAATATTGACTTAGGGTAGCCAAGTGCAATATCTCGGTAACGGAGGAAGCTAGCGATACGAGCTTGGTGGCATATTTTGTTGCTAATTAGTTGCTTTCAGATGGTATGATCCATTTTACTCGGAAATATCTCCCAGTCGTTAAGCTTGATAACTCCTTGGCCACCGTAACTTAACCCTTGAGAAATCGGGTGCTTGCAAATCACTTGAAGAGTCGGGTGGGGTCTGTGAGACCCAGTTTTTATTTTGCAGAATGTATTATAAAATAATAAAATAAAACTATTTTATACGCAAAATATCTTTTCATTTTTAATACATCTTAGCTATTTTGAATCCAACAATAAAATAAAAAACGTTTCTTAATAAAATACGATAAATAGGTTAACAAAAATGCACTTCTCTTACATTTAGTAGAAAGAACCCTAATCCTCACTTCATATTTCAATGCATTCTTCGCACATCGGACGAACATGTTTTCTAAGCATAGCCATTTTTGGTTATGAATAAAAATACTTACTTCATGTGAATTATATTATAAAAAAACAGGAAAACAAATTCACTTGTCGAAGCTACAAAAGTTACTTAAATGGTCGGGTGGGGTCTGACAGACCAAACATGCAAATAACTAGCGAACTATTGGACACTAACGCACACGCCTTGGTTCACTAATACTCGACCTTCGGACGAAAAGGTACTGACAATTGCGACGCGCTCCGATATAAAACAAGAGTGGTGTACGAGAACGAAATGGCTGCTGGTCCCACAGACCCAACCCGGCCACTCAAGGGTTAATACTACAAATAACCCAAAAGGAGAGTTATCAAGTTCAACGACTGGGGGATATTTCCGAGAAAAATGGATCATACCATCTGAGAGCAACTAATTAGCAACAAAATATGACACCAGGCTCGTATCGCTAGCTTCCTCCGTTACCGAGATATTGCACTTGGCTACCCGTTAATATTACGGTAGTGGACCACGCGTTTCTCGGCAACGCCTGGAGAAACAAAATCAATTATTTAGTAACAAATTAGCAACAAAATGGAATGGAGCCGGGTCCGGATCGTGCCTCAAAAATGGCCCCCACAGCTTGATATACGTGAAATTCTGCTAAAAACGAAATCTTCAAACCTCTCGTAAATTTTAAAAACTGCATCTAGCATATAAAAAGTCATTTGATCAAATAGTTAAAAGTATTTTGCTTGAGTTTTATGAACGAATCTTGTAATTTCAACGCAGTATCAGAAAATCTATACGTTTTATTCACATTTCGAAAATACACTCCAATATAAACATATCCTTTAATTTGCCTGGGGGATGAACGTTACAAGCTATAGCGAGCCTTTTATAAAAAGGTTCCAACTGGGGCCGATAACAATTTTATTATTCTCTCTAGGATAATCCCATTTTTAAATCGAATTGGGGTTGATTCGAACATACATTAAACTGAAAGCATAATATCGAATAGGTCTAATTTTAGAAAATTCATTGTTATATTTCATTCAATACATCTACACTAAATGCAGATATGTTAGGAAAAAAATAATAGAAATTATACGAAAAAAAAAGATGTGTAAAAACCACGAAACTGTAAATATTAAAATGTAATTTCAGCAAAGTACTCTCAAAAGACCTATTTTTGGCTAGAGAAATTGACTGGTGGATCCGTTTTTAAATAAAATCCGAATTTCACCTTAAAATAGTGTTTCACGTGAGAAGAAGCTACTTGAAGTTGCAGTTGTATGCGTGAACTGGTCAAAACCAGCGACAAAATGTAGAATTGACATTCGATTTCATTTGCCAATGGCAAGAAACTGCGATATCGATAAACAAGACCGATTTTGGTTTCTGCGCAAGACAGTCGGCAAGCTTCACGTGGCTTCTTCTTATGTGAAACGGAGTCTAACATGAGAAGTAATGTAGAAACCAAAATATGTGAATATTGAGCTGAAATTTCAGCAGACCAATTGAAAAACGCAACTGCTGAGATAAAATTTACAGTGTAACTAAGCAATAAATGAATATTTCCAAGAATGTAGTGAGATTTTTTCCATTCAGAAAATCACTGAAAACTAAGAGAGAAAAAAAATTATCAAAAATATAACCAGAATGAATTTTGTTTTGCTTATATGGTCGAAGGAAATATTAATAGCTAAAGCTATCAGCAATCCAACAACTAGGTCTAAACTGGTGAAAGACTGTAAAGAATCCCTTAACATGCTGGGAAGACACAACAAATTGTCTCTAATATGGGTGACGGCGCATGAGGGGATTGTAGGGAATGAATATGACAGACCAGCTAGCTAAAGAAGGCTCAAAAGGAGCCTTTACAGATACGGAACCGTTTTGTGGAATCACAAACGATTACATAAGACGGGAAGTCAAAATCTGGCTAGTTAAGGAACACTAACTCAAATGGAGGCTGACTCAAGGACACCTCCATACTAAGAGTTTACTGAATAAGTTAGACATGGAACTCCCTTCCAGGCTGTAGCAAACTAGGTAAGATAAATTTGAAGACAGTTATCAGGCCGTATTTATAAAAAGAAGCCTTACAATTGCTTTCAAAATATAGCAATTCCTTCAAGGTATATGCATAAAAAAAAGTGAAGGAAAAGGTTTTGCTTCGAAGGCTTTGCTTTAAAGTAAAAGGTTTTACGTTTTTCGTATTTATAAAAAGAAGCATTTGTTCAAAAATAAAAGGATTTGATTTTAAAAAAAGGAATCTAGGTTCATAAGAACTTTTCTCACTCTTTTCAGAAGTTGCCCAGCCAACACACAGCTTGTAAAGTAAACATTAGTGTATATGTAGGAGTGTGGATCACGAAACTCGTGGAGCAGCCCTGTCACCTGTACGACAAATGAAACTTTTTCTGCGTAATTGTGCGAACTCTGGATTCCAGAGCGGAATTGCTGAATAATTGGGATTTACGCAGCCCACAGTGTTCAGAGTATTTCATGAGGTGCTTGTACAACAGACTGGTGAATGGATCCGGTTCCCGAATACAGAAAATCAAACCATGCATGCCAAAGAGAAGTGGTTGACCAGGCTCAATTACCCAACAGCTATTGGGGCTATTGACAGTACGCATATTCTTATAGAAAAGCCAGCCCAATTTGGAGACAAATATGTAAATCGAAAAGGTTTTAACAGTATTAATGCGCAGGCTACATGCGACCAGAATTATGTCATAACTAGTATAGATGCAAGTTGGCCAGGATCAGTTCATGATTCTTGTATATGGAAGAATTCGGCAGTATGTGAAGCCATGAAAAGGACAAGAAATACTATCCCACAGTGGGTATAGTATAATGCCGTGTCTTATGACTCCTTACCCCAACCCCCGCGGGGGATATCAGATAGCCTTCAACAGAGCGAGTTGTGATTCAGCATACATTTGGGCAACTGCGGCAGAACACGTTAATTGCATATTGCAAGTTTCAACAGGTTTGTAATCGCCTACGACTAAGCTCTGTACCTTTTACTTTATTTATCAGAAGCATTTTCTTGCAAGGAATGGGTAGAGATTATGAATACGAATTAGGGCAAAACCTTTTACTTCTACCTTTTGCTTCCACCATATACTTGAAAGTAAATGCTTCATTTTTATAAATACGGCCAATCGACCTGGTGACTGGACACCGTGAGGAAGCATCTGCACAGGATGGGCAGAGTTAGTGAACCTATGTGCAGAAAATGTGTACGCTACGATGATGAAACACCTACTCACATACTCTGCTTCTGTGAGAACTTACAAGGGCTCAGACGGAAGTACTTTGGAGTGGAAATAACACAACCATCACAACTACTGAAGATTCCTTCAGATAAACTGGTTGCCTATATAGAAGACACGAAGCTTCTGGAATGGAAGTAGGTAGATAACATGGGTAATGGTACAAATATTCAGTTCAAGTGCCTGGGCTGTTGAGCACAACCCAAGCGTATAAATGAATGAATAACCAGAATGAATTTTGTTTTGCATTTATGGTCGAAGGAAATATTATATAAAACATAGGAAAATTTTGTAATAAATTCAATTTATTCAATAAAGTTTAACTGTGTAAACACATCTCAATCGCGGTTGCGATCCAACGAATTTACCCATAGACCCAAATTTTTATTTCGATTTGAAATGCGGGTGAATTATGTCACGAATTATTGCCAAGATAAAAATATATATTATTTCCACAAGCCATTCTAAATGCCGTTTATTCCGCTGTTCCGCGCTGTGAAATTTTATTCACGAGAAAACGGTTTATTCCGGAAAGGGAGTGTATATCTAACCAATTGCTAATAATTTTTATTCAGGAAAAATGTAAAAAACATACAATTTTTGAACGTAATCTGTATGAAAAAGGGAAAGTAAGTTGCTTATTTTGAAGACGATTGAAATGCCATTGTAAATAAAACAGACTGAACATGATAGACTGGACATTGATTGAACGGTGGATATCAATGTTCAAAATCTGAAAAATGAAGACTAAGTTGGGAATATGATACCAAACATAAGTACACCACCATTATTGACACTACACACTTTATGAAAACGCGCGTCAGATACTGACAAGTATCAGTGTTTCATTGAAAAGATCCATAATTGTACTTATTTAATTTAATTTAGTTTTTTTTTAGAGTAGTTTTTCAGTTTTGTGTAGTTCTTTAATAAATGTTGTCCCGTGGTGCATAAATGGGGCTACATTTCGCATCTCTTTTTGTTTTCGTTTGACCCTTCGCCGTATGCATTCGGATGTCAGCCTTAAGAGCTAATTCTGGTCCAACATATGTAGTTGATGGTATGGCTAGCTCATCAGCTTTTCAATTTTCCTCGATACCTCAGTGTCCTGGAACTCACACCAAAGCTACTCTGTTCCTTTCTTGGTCTTGGTTTATATACCAGATCCTATAACTAGGTATGCCTTTAATGTTGTCTGTCCATTTCTTTCGATCTTTAACAATTTCTTGGAAGTATTTGGAATTCATGTCGTTATTCGTTGGTAATTTCGAAAATGTCACATTCCTATATGCTCTTTATCTTATTGTGATGTAATCTGTTTCTTCTATCTTGTTGATAGCCCCATTCTCACCTTCCCCAAATTGGTTATGTCAACTGGAAAGAGGTCCTGAAGTACCTACTTCCATAGCTAATGTTGGTGAAGTTTCCACAGCCCTCGGTATTTCACCCAACACCGCAGCTATTTTTTGAGTTACTCTGTCTATGAAATATTATCTCGAGATATTATTCCAATAGTTACTACACATACAAAACCAAAATCCTGATAGTTTTGGTAAAGTAATCTTAAGAAATGTATTTCTACTTGTAGAATAAATTTTTTAGCATCTGTCACATTGATTGATGGTTAGAATAGACTTATTGACAATGTTATATTGATTGTAATTCAATTCTGCGGACATGAAATGGACGGTCTTTACTATAGGGATGTCAACAATTGTTTTCTACCCTCTAGCAGTCTAAAGAAAAACATACCCAAATATTTATGAAGCTATATACAAGGATGTATTGATATCTAGTTTGCCTAGAGCAGTTCCATGCATAAACAAAATATTGCGTTACGATAGCAACGAACAATAACTCATTAGAAATGTCAGTCAGTGCCATAAGTTGGACGTCAAAAAAGTAAACCAGAGTTACGTAATAAATTAAAAGAAAAAAGATGTCCACCGAAATTGTGAAAATCAAAAATTTGGAGTATCGAGCCATCATCAAGTGTTGAGAGGTAAGCAGATTTACGAAGATATCCTTAATACCCTTGGTAATCAATGTCCTCCGTACTCTCCAAGACCTAAGAAGTTTCGTATCCAAAAATCTGCTGGAAAAGTTCTTGCTCCAGTTTTTTTTGGGATTGCCATGGAGTAATCATGATTGATTTTTTTGAAAAGGGTAGAACAATAACCGGAGATTACTATTCGACATTACTGACCACTCTACGGGCAAAAATTAAAGAGAAAAGACACGGAAAGCTATCCAAAGGTGTTTTGTTTTTGCAGGACAACGCCCCTGCACACAAATCTCATGTTACCATGCAAAAAATTTGTGATTTAGAGTTTGAATTACTAGAACACCCTCCTTATTCACCAGATATGGCTCCGTCCGACTATCATCTCTTTCCCCAACAGAAAAAAAGTTTGAAAGGTCGTACATTTTCGTCGAACGAGGAGGTAATAAAAGCTGTGGAGGTCGGGTTTGCAGAGCAAGAAGAAACATTTTTTTTTTTGAAAGGTCCAGAGACGTTGCGGGTTCGCTGTAATAAATATATCCAATTAAGAGGATAATATATTGAGTAATAAAATATTTTGACATTGAAATTTTGTTTGGTTCTATAGTAGGCTAAGAATTTTCCAATATACATATGTATCGTCCAATGCTGACATGTAGATCAGTCACCATCCAATGAAGCATACTTTTCTGACGTAATTAATTTTATTGTAGTCAATTAAAATGACAATAACTGTCATCGATACCTAAACCAGTTCGTTGTTTGATTACACACTCCAAATTTGTAAAGTACTTTATCACCGACGACAAGCAGTTGGAATTTATCATAAACAGAACTCACAAAAAAATAAATCAATCAACAAGCAGCTAAGTATAATGTTATGAAAGAGACAAATGTTTGTACGCGAAAAACTAATGTTAACAGTTTTATTGGCTCAAGTTTTAAAACAACATTTTGCTCGAGTGGAGTACTTTATTTTCGGATAATTTTTAGCTTTAAATATTAAATTTACATCCACAGCAAGCTCGAAGTGTTGAATGGTTGCTATTTAGTGTCGATTGTTTATTTTAAAGATTATTCGTCCAAAAAGTTGATGGTTATTTAGAATTTCCAGAGAAAAATCCAAAAGAATATATTTCTTCAACTATTCCGTCCGATATTTTCAATAGAACTGAGTTTTACAGAAAACTAACCAATTTTCCTTTTGATTATTACTGTAAATGTTAATATTAATAATAAATAACTGAAATGCATAATTGATTTAAGATTGCACTTTTCATTATTCCACTAGTGGATAAAGTGTTACTTTATGGTATGGTTGAAATAATACCCTTCTTGGTATGCGTCATCGATTGTTAATGTCTTCTTAACACATTACGTAGGAAGAAATGGAAAAAAAGGCAGGTCTGTGATTAATCCTAATCAAAATATCACAATAATGAACCGTTTATTAAATGTATTACAAACGTTAACCCTAATCTTTGACTTACAAAAATTTGATTGGTTGATGTTTAAATTACGCTCAAGCTCAACCTATCAATCGAGAGCTTAAAATACTATGAAGGCGTTACTTTCGTAGCGGCAATAAGTCTTACGTATTTTTCTACTGTCACACTGACAGTTCTTGACAGGTCTGTACTTTGTTGTTTACGGTCAATTATTATTCATGAAAAGTGAATATTAATCTTATTGATTTATTTATTTGAATAATACAAAAAATATGCATGAATACACGGAAAAACATCAGTATTTTGAAACTTCTCAAGTATTTTCAGTTAGAAAAAGAAGCTGGTAATTATTAATTGCATAGCCTTTTCGAAGTTGGCTAAATACAATCCTGATAATCTTATTCATCAAATTTAAGGTTAGCTATATGTCAAAATAGCAAATAAAATAAACGACATGCCGAAAACCCGGATATACGTCACAATGGATGACGCACACCAAAAAGGGTATTATTTTAACTATACATTCAATAGCCTTCTTGGTGTGCGTCATTGTGACGTATAATCGGGTTTTGGGTATGTCGTTTATTTTATTTGCTATTTTGACATATAGCTAACCTTATATTTGATCAATCAAATTATCTGGATCGTATTCAGCCAAATTCGAAAAGGCTATGAAATTAATAGTTACCAGCTTCTTTTTCTAACTGAAAATACTTCACAACTTTCAAAATGCTGATGTTTTTCCGTGTATCTAGGCATATATTTGTATTATTTAAATAAATATAACAATAAGATTAATATTCACTTTTCATAAATTATAATTGACCGTAAACAAAAAAGTACAGACCTGACGGGAGCAGTAAGCGGGACATTAGAAAAAGACGTAAGAGACATTGCTGCCACGAGAGAAGCGTCTGCATCCTATTTTGAATTATCTAATATCTCCCGATTGATAGGTCGCGCTTGCGCGTAATATAAAAATCAACTAATAAATTTTTTCAAGTCAAATTTTAGATTAGGGTTAACGTTTGCAATACATTTAAACAGTTCATTATTGTGATATTTTGAATAGGATTAATCACAGACCTGCCTTGTTTTCCATTTCTTCCACGTAATGTGTTAGAAGGACATTAACAATTATTGATGAATACATTAAATTAACAAATATTCGTATTTTCCAACAAAGAAGAAGTGGTGCCCTCATCACGACACTGGGTGCATGGTAATACCGAGCCCAATAAAATTGGAGAAGAAGAAGAAGAACAATTGATGACGCACACCAAAAAGGTTATTATATGAACTCTTATTATTTTTCATGTATACTACGTATTAAATGCGTAATTCCAAATCTCTAAGTGAAGCTAAACTATTTTTGTGTGTGTATTGCACAATTTACGGTTTTCAAAACATACTAAATCATCGACAAAACCACAAACATGTATAAAAAGCCAATTTAAAAGAAGTATTTATGATTATGGGAACATATCAGAATCACCAATGACATGTGTCATTGAGCTTGAAAATATGGAGATCAGATAAGACACTTTACATCGGTTTTAACCGGATGGCAAAAGTTGAAAAGTATGTTCAACGCTCGGCTTTTACACTCATGCAATCATGTATTTATTTTAGACCAGGCAATAACAAGTATTTTTTTATCCGCTATGCAAAAGTCCAGTTTCATCTATCACCATCCATTTTAGATTATTATGAACTCTTGCGAATTTCGTGAATGATTAATTTGACAATGTCAAATGACACTTATTAATTGTCACACCAATTCTCGCATCGTGCCGTATCATAGCGACCACAGCGAGAAGTGTTAGCGGAAGAAAAGTACCGGACGTCAAAAAAGACTAATTTCCATCAGGAAATATAGGTTTGTTCCAACCCGTCGAAAAACCGTAACATGACGATCACGCTCATGCGCAGTGATTTAAATGCGTTCCAACCGAGACGTGATGATTTATCGGACGATCCTATTTGCGTTCCAACCTGCCTTTGGATCATTTATGTAACGGTTTCAAAAATTATTTCACAAAATAGGTCCATATATTATTATATTCTAATTAATCCTACTGATCTGATCGTACTAAATGCAATCACAAAACCGTTCCAACCCGGCAGCGATTTTTATAGACATGTAACCGTGTGAAGTTAACGCCTGCGCATATAATCGATCTTAGCAGTTCTGTAACCGTTTCGTGATCGTACAAAACTTGTCGGTTAGAACAAACCTTATGTCACTTTTTGTAAAGGTTGACAAAACACATTATTTTGTGAAAAATTGTTTAAATGCTATTTTTCCAACTTGAACTATCTTTAGACGATGTGGCAATACTTTCCCTCTCGGTATATACTTCCTAGATAGAGATAAATCTTTGTTTACATTGATTTGACAGCAAAAAAATTACAGGAAATCCATAAATTCTAAATTTTCTATAATTATGTTTACATTTGTAAATTATACAAATATTCCTAGTCAGGGATAGTTTCAGCTGATAATTGTTTAAGTTATTGGCAACTAAATAAACAAGAATTAATAAATCCATCGACGAAAATAAATGTACTAAATATATATATATATATTCGTTTTTTAGAATACCAACCGACCGTTCTATATATTGAAACAATCATGTATGTCAATGAGGCCATAAATCCGACCTTTATGCAATTTTAAAGATAAACAGAATTTATGCTAGAACAGCAACCACCTGGCGATATGGTTCAGAGGCTGATTTACGGACAGATACCACGTTTCTATCCCCTCGATACATTCATATTCAGAGCATTTACAGTAATTCGCTGGTGGATTATATTCAGTTCAATGGATGTCAATTTCTGGGAATTGGTGTACGATTGAGTGGAGATGTAGGTGGGTTTAGTAGGTTGATTTAAGTTTGCGGAGGTTTTTATATTCATCGGGTTCATGATAAGCATACATGGTGTGTCAATATATAGCAATAAGCTAAAGTTTGATAAGCGGAAACAAAAAAGATTGAACAACAAATATTTTTTGCTTATTTTTAATTTACCAATATTGTTACATAGGGCCGTAAGTAAGCTACTTACGTGAAGGTTTGGTATTTTTGCAAAAACTAAAAAATTACAGCAAGCGCCAAACGTGATGCGCAGGTATTGCCGAAAACTATGAAGTGGGCGACATCTGTTAATTTTCTTTCAAACTTCAATAGAGGTGAACAACAAAGCCAGAATGCGAAAATCGTTATAGAAAGAGGAATAAATTTTGTTGTTTTATAAACAATAGAAAGTGTTATTTCAAATTTTTGTCTAAATAGTAAAATAAAATACCTATTTAAAGTGCTTTTCAATCACGCATCCATTAAGTGCACTTCCAAAACAATAAAAATGTGGTAAAAGTTGTAGTGTTACAAATGTACTAGTGGCTAAAATCCTATTCTAGTGGCCAGTAAAACTCTTTTGCACCTTTTTGGTAGTTTCGTGTAGATATTCAATTCTTTTCTTCCCGGATTGGCACAGGCAGCGTTAAGAAGTCGTGAAGTCGATAAAAATCACACAAGGAATTGAGGTTAGTTCGGCTTTTTTTATCATTACTAGAAGCTGATGAGTTACCTAAGGTTTTAAGGTTTCATAATATGTTCGCAGAAGCTGGACATTCCAGCCTTACATGAGCAAATGTATTTCCAATCTTCAACATCATCATTCAGAATAATTTTATCTCATGAGACTGGGACGCTAGACCAGACGTCTGCAGACACAAACTTTTAATGTTTTTCGAATTTTTGCCTTCTAGGCCACATAATATTATATGTCCCGCTTTAAAAACCGCTTCACCTTCTTTTAATGTCAAAAAAAAATGTTTCATCTTATTTCAATAATATTGATGTATTTTGTCTCAACTTTTAACATTATCTCATGAGATCGTTTTTGATAAGTATAACATTTCTATTGTAGCCTGATGATAGTAATTTTGTACCGAAACTAGTTGGTGAACAATTTGTCCTTTTGGTGGACAATATTAAAATTGTGGTTTGGACTTTGAGTTTTATTGATCCTTCTTGTTTGGATTTTTTACAACCACATTTGAGAAATGGATGAATTCTTGGAGATAAATGTTCTACATTGTTTCTTAAATGAATTCAATTTGCTTATACTTCTGATATCAACGGGTAATACATTATAAAATTTAGATGCTAGGTAGTCAATAAATTTCAAGTTCATAGTTGTATTGCTTCGTGGAATATAATGATACACTTATTAAAAAATAAACTTCAATCAGTCACTATCTGCTTGTGCTGCTATCGTCATTAAAATTTATAATAACTGGATTTACCTCTGTTTGAACATCTGTGAATGTTTCATTTTCCCAATATTTCCGCCCTATATCTTTACATGTCGACAACGCTTTTGTCATTCCTCGGAAGTGATTTGAATGTAGGTACAGAGCATTTATATGTCTTGCAAGAGCTGTAGTGGGAGGTAATATAGGAAATAAGTTTGTGCGCATAGGGGCGGGCTCGCCATCACCTTTGGCGCTTGCTGTAAAACCATATAGCACAATATCAAAGTGAACAAATCAATTTCATTTCAAATTAATGCACATTAAAATTAGTAGAACAGTTTCAATCATAACTATTAAAAATAAAAGGCATTTTACTTTGTTGTTGATGCTTGATCCATGTTATTGGAAATCAACGAAGCTTCACTTGGTATGAATGTTAATGATTTACTTATTAAAAAAATTAACAATCAAAAATTAAAAATCACGCCAGAAATGATCATTTACCTAGGAAAACAAGGAAGACAGTTACTATTGAAGATGCTTAATAAAACTTGGAAAACCGCTCAGGTGCCCAACGACTGGAACATAGGAATAATAATGCCTATACATAAAAAAGGTAACACGACAGAATGTACTAATTATCGAGGTATTACATTATTGAGCGGATTTAGGAAAGGACACAGTACCCAAGACCACATTTTCACGATAAAACAAATGATAGAAAAAACACAAACAAAAGAAATTTATATGGCTTTCTTGGATCTTGAAAAAGCTTTCGATAGTGTAACACAAAAAACAGTATGGAGTAGCCTAGAACAAAGATCGGTTCCAAAGAGTCTAATCACACGAATAAGGAGTCTGTACAACCAAAATTTCAGCTACGTCAGGAGACATAACCTTGAATCCGATATATTTAGAGACGGACTTAGACAAGGTGGAGTACTGAGTTCTCTATTGTTTATTATTGTGATGGATGACATCATTAGTGCAACAAAAACGTAGACTAAAAAGATACATATAGGATAAAACAGGTTAAAACTAATAACATTGTCTGAGTGTGCGTTTGCAGATGACCTAATGATTTGTGCACCCAGCGAAAAGGATTTGCAAAGAAATCTGAAAATATGGGAAGAAGAACTGAAGAGGAAAAACTTGAAAATAAACATACAGAAAACAAAAGTGATGACCACTGGATCTGAGGATAAAGAAACTCATTTAAGGATACAAGAAGAAGAAATCGAGCAGGTAGACGTATTTAAATACCTTGGTATAAAAATAAATAAAAACGGAAATGAAGATATGGAAATAAATGAAAGGATCACCAATGCATCAAAACTTTATCATTCATTATCAAGATTATTTATAGGAAAAAAGGAAATCAGTGCAAAAACCAAAATCACAGTATATAAAACAGTTTATCGGCCAATCCTTTCTTATGGAAGTGAAAGCTGGATACTGTCACAGAAGTCAAAAAGTCGAATCCAAGCAATGGAAATGAAATATTTGCGGAGAGTGAAGGGTATAACACGAAGAGATCGGATAAGAAACGAGGATGTGAGAAAGGAACTGGAAGTAGAACCAATACTCGAAGTATTAGATAAACAAAAGCTTAAGTGGTTCGGACACCTAACAAGAATGAGCTACAGACCAGTCAGAGATGTGTGGGAAGCCCGAGTGAATACAAAACGGAAGAAAGGAAGACCTAAGAAAACTTGGAGCCACGAAGTTGCAGAAATACTGGAAAGGAGAAATATAAAATGGGAAGAAGCAAAAAATAAGAAGAAATGGACTAATTTTATCTATGAACAAAACATACAGATATAGATACCTCTACCCTTACACCTTCGGGTATAAAAAAGGTTTTTTATTATATATATATATATATATAACAATTTAAAATCAAACTCTGTTCGGATTCCTTTGGTTTAAAGTTACAAACTGGTCAACAGACGTCTGTTACTTAATTTCTACTAATAATCTGATAAAAAAATTCCATATTTTTAATAATGTTTAATATTTAATACAAGTGATGAAAAATTATAACCATTTTATACTTAAAATTAAAAATGATGATGTACAACATAGATTAGTTAAAAAAATTAACTAACCTACCAGTTATCGCTGTATACCTACTTATAATACCTAATTGACTTCTAGTTTTATGTCCTCGTAAAAAGAAATAAAATAAATCCAGAGATAACCGTCACTGGAACTTGTATTTGACAAAATTTGTGTAACATCCAATGGGTCAATTCGTCGAGAAAATAAAATGAAATTATCTGAAACTTTGAAATTGTTGGACTACGTGAGATATAAAAGGTTATATATTTTTATTGACTAGGTACGACCTTTTCGAATGAAGTTTCCTTAAACCTGGACCTTGTATAGAAAATATAATCGATTGCCATTTTTCTTTCCTTAATTGAGTTTTTGTAGTTTCGAGATGTAATAGCTGGGTTTCTGTAATATACTGTAATTGCAATTGATGATCAAATTACCAATAATGTTCCAATAATTCACGAACGCTAGTTTATATTACTAGGAAGAAACTGTCTACTCGCACGACTCGCCGTAAGTATAATATGCACAAAGCAGTACAGTTTACTATACACTATACATAACAATATGGGGATCAATAATTGTGTATACTTTGGCAAGTTTATCTGAAGCCGTGAAAGGAATTCAGTCGAAAACATTCGATATTGCCACGTTTAACTATGAAAAAGCTAAAGTGCTAAGTATGTAATGATAATAATTGGAAAATGGACTTTTTATTATTAACAATATTAACAATATGATTAAATAATTAACATTATTTTTTCAATTCATGAATATTAAAAGATGAGCACTTTTCAAAATTTGTTATGGGCTTCTTCAAGCTCTAGCAGCGTTGTACGAAAACCATAATTACCACACCCTCCGAATTACGTAATTGATGATTTTTATCGACCAGCTGACTTCTAATTTGCAAGCGCGTGTGTGTTCTTTCCTCTCACTTCTTCAATTGACTGATATTGATTTATCCAGTGGCGTTGGTATTGTCAGTAACCTTTATATTTTCGATAGGTACCGTACGCCATTTGTACGTTTATGACAGATATGCGCCATGTTTCCTCTCCTCTTAACGATGCCCCGTAGCTTCAGATAAATTTTCCAATCTATATTTATATATATATATATATATATATATATATATATATATCTAGTTCAAGATTAAATATTAAAAATGTGGAGGATCTATTAAATAAGACATTTAATGAAGGAATGTTACTTATTTAGGAGACGATAAGTGAAGATAAAATAATATCAAGGTATGAAATTTTGATATTATGATTTAAAAAAAGCTAAGGCTTTTGCATTAGATATATCTAAAGGAAAAAGAGTATGAGAAATTAATTCACATCGAGAATAACAAAGAATTGAAGAGTTATATTTGAAATTAACCAAATTCAATCAAAACATTTTGTCATAATAATTGAAAGACTGCAGCGGTAAATTCTGCTAGCGCGTGTCACATGTCACATCATTATATCTGCCTAGTGGCGCGGGCGTAGCCAGTAGGAGAGTTTTTGGGGGTTCAACTCACCCCCAAAAAAATTTAGACATCCACTATCTGGTGTGTTATCGTCAACAGTTGCGGCCGGTTGAGAAATTGAAGAGATCTTTTCGATGTATTCGGCAGTTCGGCCTGAAAAAAGTACATCCTCGTGAAAGCAGGACTTGAAAGTTGGAAAGCAGCTATGACTTTCACCTTCCCTACTACAAACTCAGCTTTGGAATTCTTAGGTAAGTGTGACCAAAAACTATATTCACATTTTTGCAAATATTGGCTACCATACCTGTTTCCACTACTGCTCCAGAAAGGACCTTTTTAAGCCTAAGAAGACTCAAAAACTACTTGAGGAACCTACCTATTGATGATATGAATGAAGTAGTGCATATAAGAGAAACAGAAGATTAATTTTGTAGTATTCTTAGTTTCTGTGATATACAGCGTGTCCACGGATGTGGTATCCTATAGGTGAAAAATGTTTAAATATTAGTTTTAGTGAAAAATTTTATTCTTTATAGAAAGTTTTGCTTGTTCTGTTACCCCATAAAATGGAATGAAATTTGAGCTTTCCGAAACCTGTCTCCTTTTATATCCAGTTTTATGAAATTTTGCACTGAGGTCGAAAATAATGTATTAATCTAGTGAAAGACGTTAACGATGTAACAAGTAACTATCAACTTTTATAAATAATTTTCAAATTGTCATTTTTTAATAAATATTTGACAACAATGTTTAGTATTTAAGAATTATAATCAATATTAAAAATAAAAATATAAGAATAATAATGTAAGAAATACTAAGTAAACAAAAAACCTCTATTCAATTAATCCTCCCCCAGCTTCAAAACATCTCTCAATTCACTTTCTAAATTCTTTGTAAGTATTTCGCAGCATTTCTGGGGTGATTTCGTTAACGGCATCAAGTCTTCAATATCATGGTTTTAATTATTTGCGTAAACTTTCTGTTTCAAGTAATCCCATAAAAAAACTGAAATGGTTAAATCAGGGAATCGGGGCGGAAAAAATATTGGTCCATAACGTCCCATCAAGCGCCCATGAAAATATTCATCCAGCTATCCTCTAATTAGCAAAGTCAAGTGCAAAAAATCATATGGTTTTCATAAAACTGACTATAAAACGAGAATTGAATTTAATTCCATTTTATACCCCATCCGTGGACACGCTGTATAACAGAAGCTATTTTTTTATATACCTTATAGTTTATACCATTCCACTTCTAGAAAAAGGACTCCCCCAATTCTATATATATATTTTTTACATCTTTAATATTAATATTGTTTTATTTTCTCGAGCACCTCCGATATTAAAACCTGTGGTCCATGCCAAGTGGTGTTACCCTATCTGTTTTCATTTCTTTTTAATGTTCAACTTTACTCAGTATGGATAAACAGAGGTGAGTTCGGAATGGATTTTTGGTGCGGTGATAGTGTAGTGCAGAGTTTAGTCACGTGCTGATGGTGTGAGGATGGAGTGATTAGCGTGTAACACCTAATATACTTTTGCAAGTTTATCTGATGCCGTGAAAGGAATGCATTCGAAAACATTCGATATTGCCACGTTTAACTATGAAAAAGCTTAAGTGCTAAGTATGTAGTAATGATAATTAGAAAAGGGACTTTTTATTATCAACAATATTAACAATATGAATAAACGTTAATTCTTTAATGTGCTTGTTTCCTTGGATTTTTTTCTATTAATATTTTTTTGAATTTATGGATATTGAAAGATAAGCACTTTTCCAAATTTGCTATGAGCTTCTTCAAGCTCTGGCAGCGTTGTACGAAAACCATAATAACCACACCCTCCGAATTACATAATTGGTGGTTTTTATCGAAAGCTGACTTCTTAATGGCAAGCGCGTGCCTGTGTTCTTCCCTCTCACTTCGTCAATTGACTGATATTGATTTATCCTGTGGCGTTTGTATTGTTAGTTGCCTTTGTATTTTCAATTTTACGCCATTTTTACGTTTATGACAGATAAGCGCCATGTTTCCTCGTCTCTTACCGATGCCCCATAGTTTCAGATAAACTTGCCAAACTATACATCACCATTTTGTACCGAGTAAACGGTGTCCCACTATGTTTACACCATTCATACCCCAAAGTATTACCGAACGCAATAATAGTGTGCACTATATTGCCCTGACCAATTAAGGAACGAAACAGTGTCAATTGTGCCAAAAGTATTAACACTTTTCACCATTCCGAACTCAGCTCAAATAAGTGAAAGTTGAGTTAATTAATGAATTTTTTGCGCGATCGATCTTTTTTGTTTATTTACAGCATCGGTTGTCAGGTCGGTAAGTTGTGTTTACTGGTTTCTAAGTCTAACACGTCGGTAAGTGATTTACTTACCGTTCAGACGTCGGTAAGTAAACTACGTCTTAGCCCTACATACATTTAAGTGGTCCTAAATAATATATTACTTCATTCATTACACAAGAGAAACAAAAAATTAAGAAGATTCATATTTTTTAATTAACAGAATCGAACAGAACAATATAAAAAGTAATAAATAGCATGAAAACAATTTCACCAAAATGCAAATTATATTTCAAACTGATCGAGAAGTATAAATGTCACTTTCGACATTTAGTTCATTTCGAAAAAAAATTTAATTATTTTATTCGAAATCCGAATATTTCAATACGATCGCGCAAAAAATGGTATAAGCATTTCGAACGTTAAGGGTAATACCGGTCTCCAGCAAAATTGGAGGATTCGCTACGCTCAGCCTCCAAACATTGCTGTCGACCGGTAAACAACCCTTACCGTTCTTGATACTTAGGCCCGGTCTTTCCAAGTCTGAATAAAGTTATAAATAATAATATATTCATCAAATAAGCACTAGATTCGTCTTTCCAATATTGGATAATTTATACTCGCATAGAATATATGACATTATTCTACAGTTAAGTTATTAGGAGGTATAAGTTCGAAATAAAATTGTTCGGATTGTGAATAACAACCGACTGATGCCGATTAACTACGAATTGAGTTATTCTCTTTATAAAGTGTTGGCGATTATAACCTAGTTTAAATAAAAACTGTCACATTTATTTTGAAATCTTAATGATTTCGAGGAACTCGAAGATCAAGAGATACAAGAAATTGTAAACAACCCTTACCGTTCTTGATACTTAATATACTATACTGAAACATATTAAAACAAACAATATTAAAAGTGTAGTTTGAAATTATTAATTCCATTTAACAAACGCATGAATCTAAAACGCTCCCCAAGTAATACTAAATACTTATTTAAAAATTTATTAAGATCCCGTGAATATGTGCACGTAAACACCGTTATTAATCCAAAACGAAAACCGGGATAATAACTCCAACATTCCTAAGTGAATTATAATTTTCCTAATTGTAGGTATTTAGGACTTTATGATCAGAATCGAGACTGCACTGACTATTTTTAGTTGTTTTTGAATTTTTGTTCTGAAATGAAGTACTCATTAAATATCACTTACAAACACTTGTGTGGTTTGTTAACTCGTTTTATTTGTCGTCGACAATTTTAAGCCAATTATCGTTATGTTAACGATCCCTCCGTTCATTTTAAAATAAATTCACGGGCGCTTTTCAAAAGTAGAATGAGATATTTATTATTTTACTGCAGTTAATCATTTCTTGGTTGGAAGTTATTATACTGAATACTTCTTTTATATTCGAGAAGTTTTTCGTTTCTTAATAAGGATTCACCTACTTATTGACAAACTTTATAATGTGAAAATTTACTTCTAAATGATGAAAAAGTTCTGTAAAGTTGCACTAAGCGAGTGAGTGGAAATTCTAGAAGTTTAATATTTGATTTTAGTTATGAGCTTTTGTCCGCTAGGTTCTTTTGCTTTTCAGAACAAGAAAGGATATCCAGTCACATGGAAGTTTGAAATGTGACATGTGCTAGAAAAAAACAATAATATTTTGTGGGGATACTAATATACCGGTGCTTGATTTAACAGGAGTACAGAGTTATTCATTATAAATGTCCCAGCCCATACCATAGTTATTATTGCATAAATAAAAAAAATTTCGAAATAAAAGCTGTGTGTTTACAAACTGATTTTATTACATCAACAAAAGTACAGAGGCGTGCGTAGTTAAAGGGGTCACAAGGAAATTATTCAGTTTTTTTATGAGACACCCGGTATATTATAGAATTTTTGGAAAGATGTTCTGATTTCAATAATATACCATATCATACCCTGTCTTACACCGTTCTTAGGATATTGTTTAAAAATTTTGGTCAACATCTGATTAAAGTTGCGAATAATAAAATAGTACAAAAAATTTTCTACAAGAATATTTTCAACTTCAGGAAGAATCCTTTCCAGATAGGCAACTCCAGTTATATTCAAATCATAAAATATGGGTCCAACAATTTTGTTTCTGTCTTTGATAATACTGACTTCTCAATAGCTATTTATAGTAGGTAACCAGTTAAATTTGCTTTAATATCTCAAGAACGGTGTAAGACAGGAGAATGATATGGTATATTTTTGAAATTACATCTTTCCAACAATTCAATAATATACAGGGTGTCACATTTGAAAAAACGAATAATTTTTTGTGTCCTCTAAACTACGCACGCCACTGTTGATGTTATAATAAAATTAGTTTATAACCACACAACTTTTATTCAAAAAAATTTTTTGTTCATGCAATAATAACTATGGTAAGGGACATTTATAATGAATAACCCTGTACAGTCGCGTCCACATTATGCCGCTGTTTGCTCATGTCTTGTTAACTTTGCAGTAGTCTGTGGGTTGAACATGAGGCCCTTCGCCTTGGGTAAAAATTTGTAGTGGAGTAACAAGACTTATATCGCACTTATGAAGCTAGCACGTCATGCAAGCTAGCCTTTGTGTAATACTCGAATAATGTTACAGTTTCCACTGGCAGTGTCTTTGTCGACCACACTACTGATCCATAGGCTATTATATTGGTCTAACCTTTGTGTATCGCCATTGGTTTATTTTAGGTGAGAATATTTCTTATACAAATCAACAGATTCTCATGCAAATCTTTCTTTATTTCTCTTATCCTTATGCATTCTCAGGCGTCGGATTGGAGTCCTTCCTGTACCCTTTTTTTCTGTCCCTGGCTAATGCCTTCATCTCTCTTGATGTTTTTCCTTTGTTATTTCCAATTTCTTCAATCTGCTCTATCCATTTCCTCCTGGGTCTTCCTCTTTGTCTTTTTCTTGATATTCCCATTTCCATAACTTTTCTCGCAATTTAATCTTGCTTCATTCTTACTAGGTGGCCAAACCAGTTTAATTGTTTCTTTTTTATATTTGATATTATTGGGTCTTGATTAGTTATGCTTCTGATTTCTTCGTTCCTTACTTTGTCCCATTTCGTTTTACCTGCTATTTTCCTTAAGTGTTTCATTTCCATTGCGTTCATTTTTGTTTCATGCCTTTTCTGCAGTACCCAGTTCTCACTGGCATAAGTTATAGTTGGTACTGTAATTTTATTGTAGATTTCCAACTTGTGTGTGCATATCAATGTATTTATGTATTTAAGCAATAATAGAATCTTGTTGATTTATTTGCTCTGTTATCAAGTTCTGCATCTACTTTTCCTTCTTCTGCTAAGATGCTTCCTAGGTAGTTACAGGTTGATACTCTTTTCAATGTTTTATGATTACATTTCAAGTCCTTGTAATGATTCCCCTCTCGCTGTGTTTCGGACCGAATTTCATTTCATATTTAATTTAATTATTAGCAAAAAACGTGACAACGGCGCGCGACGGTCGTATCGGTGAGATAAAGAGGGTGGCGGCGAATATAGACTGATTTGTTTTAGTTTTTTTTTCTCTGATGTTATTCGCTGGTATACTTGGACTATGATTTTTTTGAGTTGTTACAAGAACGCTGAGACAGCAACATTGTTAACGGCTGTCCGGCAAAGTTGTTGAATAAGATGTTTATTTTAGGTCTGTTCCAACCGCAATCAGAAACTGTCAGAAACGATCAGAGAATACTCGACCATTGCAATCAGTGATAGGAATTACGCGAAAGTAAACTCGTTGTTTGCTGTGACCAGTTATTCTCTGATCTTTTCTCACAGTCTCTGACTGCAGTTGGAACAGACCTTTACTGGAATATAGTATTACATTTAGAAAAGTTCGAGTTTGATTTTAAAGGAAACAAGTGCAAAAATACAGTCCACTGTTGTGTTGTATAATCAACAATCATATTAAAAAAACGCTGCTTTTTATTTACTATCATTACTTTGTTTTTTTCTGTATTTATTGTCATTTTCATATTTTCTATTTCTCTGTAAATTAATAAGCAACTCAAAATGTTTAATTCAAGGTATCCTCTGCTATATCACTGAATATGTTCTACTTTGGCGACATCATTAATTGTGATAAATTTATATGAAGAACATTTTTCAATAGACTAAAATAACTGTAAATAGGTCTTCTGCCAGTACAACATTTTTTGCTGTCCGCCTAAACGGTGTACAAAGTAGGTAAACGATAAATCAGAAATCTAAAAATGAATAATATCCGTGTGAATGTTAGTCTTCTTTTTAGTACGATTTCTAAAAAAAACGTATCCTCTTCGAAATACACGAATAAACCAACAACAGAATAAATAGGTTTATAAAAGTATAGAAACACTCATTTTTTTCTTCAAATAACGAATGCTCTCGGCATACCTGCATGTCATCGGAGGAGATAATTTACACCCACCTATCCAATATGTTACTTATATGACAAATGGGCATTGCTGCTTCGAAGTCACCTGCCTCGAAGCAGCATTCGATATCCGAACAAAAGTTAATAAAAGTTGTTTGCTAAGCGCAAACACTAACAAAGGAGAAAAACCAGACAGGTAGTGAATGAAAATCGAGACAGATATTGATACTCGTATTTATTAACTACCCTGTATTTTGCACATATATCAAGATATAGGGAACTTTTTAGTATTTATTCGATCGCATTTATTCTGAGCAGGTAGATCTTAGGCTATTTATATTTTGGTAATTGGTAAGACTGGTGTTACCTTGTAAAAAATGACGTTTTATTGAGAACTTTAACATTTTTAACATAACGTACCCGGAGTCCATTCATTCAAGTGTGCGTTTAACGAAGCAAATGTTTTCATAAATGCATCGCTTTGGTAGTTTTACCTGGAAATTCTTCGGGATATTCGAAGATTGGTGATTTCATAGATTTAGCCATGGTCTATTCGAAATTCTACTTTGCCACATCGTATCTTCGCCGCTAGCGTCGATCTATTGGAAAAATAGTGAACAAAAATATTTCATTTCACAATAATAGTATATTATGTAACGTGTGTGGTAAGGAGCATTTTACGAACGAATGGAAAAGTTACGCATGATGCCGCGTAGCGGCGAGTGAGTAATTCCGTGAGTGCGTAAAATGCTCTACAACACGAGTTACGTACTATACTCTACTTACGACCTACTTGTACTTGTATTTTTTATAAGAATCATAAGAAATAACAGTTACATAATTAGAGGTGCTTGGTAAACTCCATCTCTATTACTCTATTACCAATGAAAGAAGCACAGTAAAGAACTAACGTTTAATCATTATTAATATATTGTTGATAATCGAAAGTCCATTTTTCAATTATAATCAATACATATACATAGCCCTTTGGGCTTTTCATAGTTGAACGTGGCCATATCTAATGTTTTCAAATAGTAAATTTTGAATAAAATGGAGACGTCTATTGACAGTTGCTAAGAAGTTGCTAGGGAAGCCGTGCGATTTACTTTACAGCTGTGCGTTTTTTTTTACAGTGCGTAATAGACGTCATTACATTGATACCGACTGTGTGTTATTGACTGATTACAGGGGGGGTCGTAGGTAAAAATATTTATTTAGATTTAGATTGAACTAGAGGAAATAATTATTTGTGCAACCAGTTGGGAAAAGTACAATTTTTTGTGTTATTTTGCGTTATTTTACGAAAAAGTTTCCCAACGTGTTTCTCACAAGATTTTTCCTAATTTTAAATGGGATGTGACAATTTGAATTCAAATTTAAAGTACTTGAAACGTCCCTCGTAGATTCCTTTCAAGTCGCCCATAAAATTGGAGATGTTTATTTGTTACTGTGGAAACAAGTATTATTAATTAGTGGCGAAATTTACTTTATTCACAACCATATATGTAATGCTGTCATTACTAACGTAATTGAAGGTTAGAAAGTGTCATATTACACACCTCTACTTCCCGCCCTCATCGATCACTTCCCGCTCTTATCCCCCACCCTCTAAAATTATATGATCATCAATCTATTTTAGATGGATATTTTTTATATTTAAAAAATAACACATTGATAAATATTATAATACCTATTTCTGGAGGGGTACAATACATCAATTCTTCATCGGAGGACATTTTTCTTAATTTATTATTCGTGAACTTAATATCCATCCGACTTTATCTGACCTTTATTTATATTGGTGACAGTTTTCAAATGTAATATTTCAGGTGTGTTCAGAACGAAACAAAGATTTATCAATTTTCATCGGAATCTGATGATTGTAAATAAAATAGTATACAAACCTCGGTAGGACGTTTCATTCCTATCTCGAGATAATAGCTAACCAATCTGTCGACAGTAATGAAACTCTTCTCACCTCGGTGTTTAATATACTATTTCATCACCAGTTAGGAATTACTTCACTTTTCGTAACTGGTTACGAAAAGTAAGACGTTTCATAACGTCAACGAGTTTTATAAAGTGTCACTATATATGTCAAAATTAGGAAATAGTTATTTATGTACCAAGGCAGTAAAGTCTGAAATTATGAAACGAGGGAAGCGAGGCGAATAACAGGCGAGTCCGATAAAGACACTTATCGCCAACTGCTCAGAATTCAGATTATAAGAAACCTCGTAAAAAACTGAGGTATATTTCATTGTATTCTATTATGACAAAGTAAACAGCAAATATAGAACAAATCTACTTATTATTTGTTATATTTGAATTGAAGGTACACCGTGAAGCATTATAAAATTTAATTCCTGGATTCAAAGGAGTTCCAACAATAATTTGTTATAAATGAATCGCAAGAAAACTATTTTCGAGCCGTAATAGGGACAAGCGTGACACTGACAGATGATGATTTTTAAGTAATGTCAAAGTCACAATACTTTACCTGCCGCATTTTACTTTACAAATGCGGCAGATAAAGTAAAGGAAGGTAATCTGTTTGTTTACTTCCGGAAATCAATCTGATAATTGGAGGCTTTACTGACGGTTGGCGATAAAATTAATTCATCTGATGGCATGTCATAATGACAACGTTATGTCACTAAATTTTGATGATATAAGGAAGCTCATTATGGTACTTAGTCCCATAATGAAATGTGATGTGATGGTGAGATAGTGAGAAAGCAATTACTACCAATTGCAATATTAATTCCATTTGATTTTAGAGTTTTTACATCAGTAGTCGATACTTTTTGGTAAACTTGTAATCCTGTTTGGTTCTTGGTACCAATAATAACATCTTATATTTTTTTCTCTTGCTCTTTCGGATTTTTGACATTCAGCAACAGTATTGCTGCAAATTCTACTCGAATACGCTTCTCCACACCATTTGAAAAATATCAAACTATTTCAGATCAGTGGAGTTGTGTGTTGTATGTGGAAAAGTGATGCGTGGGTTCCTATTCAACAATCAAGTGTTTTACCAACCCGAGTAACTAAGGGCATTGGTGAATGAACTTTAGTATAATACTTATTAAATAAAAAAAACTGATAGGTAAATGCTAGTTTTGTATTTTAGCCTAAGAGCGATTCTAATCCGCCTTAAATCCGATAACCTCGACGGCCTACCGTTAATAAAGAGCAAGGTGTTAATAAAAGACCACGATACTGTTAAGGTTCCGAGGTCAATTACTGTTAGTTGATGTATCACCCGGTAAACGCTCAACAGTACGCGCAGCATCCTAACAAATTTCTCGAAACCTGTGATTACTTCCTCAACGAGAAGAACGTGTTCCACCGATTAATAATCACGGAATAGTCAAATCACACGTCTGTAAACGTTTTCTAACCAAACTTATTATTTACTTCACATACTATCTCATTATCACTTTATATGTTGGGCGTGTAAATTCTTCAATGAAACGCAGAAAGCTGGAACGGTATCATTTACAAAAGTTCAACGATGCATGTATTTAATACCTTTTTTTATTATTAAGAATTACAAATAAGTCAGAATTCCTCACGAATATAAACCATTAATTATAATAATAGCGTGTGTCTGATTGCAAATATCGACTATATGGGAAAATGTACTATATATTATTATAAACAAAATTGTATTGAAAGATTCACTTCTTGCTGATGCTCTCAAATTTGCAGAAGCTTAAAAACTATCTAGTAAGTCTGGACTGGTGAAAATCTGTAAAGAATGGGGGAATAGTCTGGAAAATTGTCTATAGAAGAAGAACGTGAATTTTAGTTCATTAAAATTTAAATTAATATTAACATTATATACTTCAGGAACAAATCCACAAAAATTAATAATATTTTAATCACTTTTGGAAAATCAAAATTAAAATAATAACTATTGTGGGGGAAATACAAAATAAGAATAATAATAGAAATAAAAGAACAATAATGTTAATTCTTTATATGAATTTTTTTTAAATAAATATATAAAAAAAATAATTATGTAATAGGCAAGTCGGTATTGGTATTTCAGACCAAAAGTACAAGTAATTAACAATACAGCTGATTTTTTCTATAAAAGTACCTTGAAGTATGTAGATTAATTTAAAAAAAGTTTACTAGTCTATCGATTTCCCAAATTAAAAAAAAAATCAAAAAACCTTTTTTTTCGAAATTCTTCAATATTTCGCGCTGGGAGGAAGGTAGAGAAAAATAAAAAATACCACCGTGTAGGGGAAGTGTTTTGCAATAAAAAATATCCAACATCCAGTGAACAAAATGTATATAGTTGAAAGATATAAAAGATTATTAATATATAATTTTAAGATATAATTTTTTGCAAATCTTTTTCCAATAAAAATAATGTAAAAATTAATTTATTACCTGTTATTTATTATTCACAGCCTTGACTCTTACCAAAGATTGCAAAAAAATTCTGATTAAATATTTATATTTTTTTCTGCTATTCAGAAAGTAGTTCTTCCGCCGTGCAGCAGAGTCACGCGGATGTGGACTTGGTTTGGTTTACCGGACAAACCATTGCTCGGACGAAAGAAACGCAGAAGACCCTTTTTGCTGCAAAACACTCCCCCTACACGGTGGTATTTTTTATTTTCCTCTACCTTCCTTCCAGCGCGAAATATTAAAGAATTTCGAGAAGAAAAAGTTTTTCGATTTTTTTTCCTAATTTGGGAAATCGATAGACTGTCAACTTTTTTTTATAATGATCTACAAACTTTAAGGTACTCATGTAAAAAAATTCAGCCATATTGCAAATTACTTGTAGTTGTTACCCCTATCGTCTGGCCTATAATGTAACTTATTTAAATGAAAAAAACTTTCTGGAAAATCTTATTTAAAAAACAATTCTTAACAACAAGACCTAAAAGATCTATGGTGTCCCCTTACTTATCCTTACTTTCTGAGAGTCTCAGAGACTAGCAGCTCCTTAAAACCCTTTCGGTCCTGGCGTACATTGTAGTGTACGGCCATTCAAATCTATCCTAATACAAAATTTATTTTGATTATGACCATTGCGTCCCAGCATACACTTGAGTGTATATCGTAATAACGTTATAATACGTGCGGTACCATCTATGGGCACAGAAATGAAAATTGAATATTCCATTTTTACAGCGATCTTGTTTCGAGCGGAATCGACAAGAAGTGATGTGTTTAGTATTTTTTTGTTTGTGTTAGATCCGAGTATCAGAGTTGTACATTTTTTCAACATTTTTTTTCCAAGATGAGTGAAAGACTGCTTTCATACGAAGAGCTTGTTTACTATTTGGAAAATATTGACTCAGTCCTTGATATTTTGAGCGAAGATGACGGATATGGGAGATTGAAGCCCAATTTCACCAACCATTTCCTAAAGTTAGGTAATTCCTAAATCAGATTTTGGAATTGCTAAGTGAAATTTTCGTTTTACCACGCGCTAAGAATTACTTGAGAGTAACAATATTGGGTATTTTCTATCATGTTTAGGCGTTTCTTAGCGCATGGTGAAACGTAAATTCTGTTGTGTCATTTCAAAATCTGATTTAGGTATCACCTAACTTTAGGAAATGGTTGGTGAAATTGGGCATGATTCTCATATACCAGAAGGTTCATTTGAAATTGATGATTGTCAAATTGCACGTTAGCTAATAAGATGTATTTAAATTATTGGGTGCGCAGTTTGGAATGGATGAGCCCGAAACTCCTGATTTAGAACCTGAGCAGGATGAGGTATTTGCAGATGTTCCTCAAGTTTCTGTGCAGGAGCAAGCGGATGTGGTCGTTGAAATGGCCAAACCTTCTATTGAACTTGTAAACCCCCAATAAGTTTCCGAAGAAATTTTTTTTGTTAACATTTTCAAGAAATAATAAATATTTATATTTTTTGCTTTGGGGGCTATGATTCCGTCAAGTCCCAGTGTACACTACGGTGTACACATCAAATGTCGAAATCGGATAAAGATAAGATTTATTAACAAAAACTAAAAATCATTAAAAAAAATAAAGATATTATGTACCAAATTTCATAATTTTATTCCAAATTGAAAAAAATCGGGATCGAAAGGGTTGCCAATTTCCCGGAGGAATTTTAGAATTTCCGCAAGCTTCAACTTAGGTAGATTGTCCCTCTTATATCCTATGAGATGCTGTACTCTAGATTTCTGAATTGCTGTGCAATTCACAAATATGTGGATGGACGATTTTTTACTCCAATGCCACAAAATCAATACTCATCTCCCTCCATTTCTTTGAGCTTTTTCAGGTGCCCAATGTCCCGTTAGCATCCCTGTTAAAACTCTTAGTGCACTTTTACTTTGACTTATGCATTCATTTGATCTCAACAGGTTGTAATCACCCAGAAAAGTCTTTGATTATCTAAGCACTACTAAATCTTTCTAATGGCCAGATCTTCTCTTTTTCCAGCTTTACCTATTTCCTCCAATATTACATTGGAGCTGACTCTGCAAAAGAGTTCTTGCCACCAAAAGGGTATTTCAGTCCCCCACTTTGCTAGTTCATCTGCTATTTCATTTCCTTCTATTCCATTGTGTCCTGGAATACACAGTAAGCTTCTCGCCTTGTTCATTAAGTTTGCCTAGGCATTCCCACACCATTTTGGAACTGATTACACAAGCTCAGTGCTTTAATGGCTGTTTGACTACCCGACATTATGATAATCCTTCACAATCTGTATCCTTTATCAATATTGAACTGGGCACTCTTATAACGTGAGTTTCCGCGAGAATAAGCTGGTTTCCGGTTATGAATAAGCGGACCAGTTAACTGGAGAAAGCTCTAAAGGTAACTTCATAGGAAAAAATGTTAGAAACACAATTTTATGGATTTGGTTAATATCTTTTATGTAACATTATGGAGGTGAGTACTACTTGTGTCAAAGAAATCAAATACCTTCATTCATTCATACTATTTATGACTATTTAAAATAATTAAAGTTGATTGGTATTAAAGTATTGCTAAATGCTGATCTGCATATCAGCGTGAAGATCTCGCTGACCTTTTGGGTCCCAGATGCAGGGCATAAAAGACGTCACGTCATAAAAAAAACAAGAAAGGAAAGGTAAAGGTAAATAAGGCAATGCCGAAGCTGTACAGTCAATGTAAGAGTATGAAGTGTAAGGTGAACGACTCGCTCGAGACCAGAAGAAGAAATCTCGGGGTGTGAATGGAAATCACGGGTGGCCTGCTAGTACCAGTGCCCACCTACCGACCGTCAATGCATATATTTCTCATTCTCTTCGATGAATTCATGATGGTTGATGGTTTGGTTAGTTTCAGTGGCGCTATTGTACAGGGTAATCCATCTTTTGTGATACCAATCACAAGAAATAATTGAATACCTACGTAAGGAAACAACTTTATTTAACAGATATTGAGAATTGATGATTGTATTCTAAAATCAATGCATCGAAGATAATTAAATGGTTGAGAACACCGCACTACTCTTATGTAAAATGGTTCTCGGTTAGTTAGTCTAAATTTTTGATATGATGTAGAGTCTGAACTCTCGAACAAAAGTGACAATGAACATATTTCAATCCTAGACTAGTTTTTGAAATACAGGACTGTTAAGTTATAAAGTAACTTTTTGTCATGAATATTTTGCACAATTGTCAATCCTTACCCATTTATTTTAGACGTCAAGAAGAATCCAATTTGTTTGGAAAATACTTTGAAAAAGAATAGTGTTCAAAAGTTATCTTATATTCTATAACTAGTTTTTGAGATACAGGACTTTTAAGTTATAAAGTAACGGAAACTTTTATTCAAAAAAACTATGAAATCCTTTTTGTCAAGAAGTATCCAATTTGGGTTTCAGAATTGGTTCCAAATGATCCAAAATTATTTTTCTTCGTGGAAAATACTTTGAAAAAGAATGGTGTTCAAAAGTTATCTACTATTCTTTTCTAGCTCTATGTGCAAAATATAAAAGACTCTCGTATATCTATGACGTATTCAGTTCGAAATATTGACAAAATTAAATAATTATATTTAGTGTCAGTCAAGCCTTCCTGAATTTTTTTTGAAACGTTCAGCATAAAATAACAGAAATTAAACAACTTTCTAATTTCATCCACTAGGATAGCGTCTCATTCCGGATACTTGCTTACGGATACTTGCTTACGAAAGTTCGTCCCTTTTTCTGTTCTCCGCAAACGAGTTCGTTTGTTTCTTGTTGAATTTTCGAATTAACTAGTTCCTTCTTGTTTGTAATTCTCGTTATATGATACACGACAGTAGTCGAAGACGCTAAAAAGCGTTTTATGGTAATTTTGGTTTGTTGTTTCAAAATATACAAAGAAATTGTTAGTCATCGAAATGAATACGTCAAACCTTTGAGGTATTTTTTAAAGAAATGTTCATTGTTTGTTGATGACGACTACCAGGTGGTGGACATCATTTTTTAAACATATTAAAAACTACTAAGAAATAGTTTTTGTGTATCCTGAGGTGGGTGGAAGGGCACGACAGGAGTAAAGGTAATTGCATTTTCGATACTTTAGCAAGGGAAGCGGCTGGATTAAAAATATTAGGACCCAGTAACATCTACGGCCAGGCTTCGATAATTGCGGAACTAGCCAAACGTTACACCCATGATCAAACCCTTAAAAGATGGGATGGAATTAAAGGATGCAGTCTTGCCAGGATCCCCCTGGCCGACCCTGGGAAGCTGGCGCCGAAGAAATATTTGGCGATGACCAGGAAAAACCTACGTGTAACAGTAGGATTTCTTACTGGCCACTGTCAACTAAGGAAACACCTCCATACTATGGGGCTAGTGTAGACACCTCTATACAGCATGTGTGGACAGGAAGATGAAACTGTCAGACATGTCTTATGCAAGTGTCCGGAGTTATCGTCAATAAGAGTGTGTGTTCGGTGAGTTTTGGCCCACACCTGCCGATATAAAGAAGATGTCACCTAGAGACCTGTCCACCTTCCTGGGAAGTACAGGATGGACGATGACCTAGGAGGACAACTCCTCGGGAGGAAGTACAATGGGTCACATGTGGCCCAAGTGCTGTGAGCCTACACTCTCCCTTACCACAGATACAGATACAGATAGTTTTTGTGTAGTCGTACTTTATAGATTTTAAGAAAACACACCATAGGAAGTACACGATTTTGGAATATTAAGGAAAACGTTGTAGGTAATTGTTTGGTTTTTATCATTATATAGTTCTTGTTTTTTTAGCAACCTTAAACTATTTTGTAACTCCAAGAGCTCATCCATATCTCAAATGTGGTTGTATGAATTCCAAACCAATGGTTCAATAAAATTCAAAGTCCAAACCACAGAAAATCTAATTAAAGTCCCCCAAGGGACACTTATGATGCTACTAGTTTCGGTACAATATTACCATCATCAGGCTACAATATAAAGAAATAGTACACTTAATACATGAAGATCTTATAAATTTTGTTAAAATTATTTGAACCAGAGTAATAGATATAAAATTAATATGAAGGATGATCATATAATTAATAATACAAAATGAGAATATTACCATTGTTAACATTACAATTAAAAATTGTTGAAATACAAATTACAAAAGGACATGAAAATATTTCAAATTACAAGTTTGATAATACAAATTATATCAGTAGGTAGTGAAAATAATGAAATAAAATAAAATTAAAACTATTTTTTATATAAAAAC